>JAWPHD010018285.1:0-40577 GCA_037043455.1 Cyrtodaria siliqua | reverse complement strand
CCACCTGTACGGCAGTTGCTGTTGTATATACCATTTTAACGTCATAAGGCTTTCGTTAAAGTTTTTTTTTTATCGAATGGAATTGATTAAATGGCATCAATTAAATCATTTAATTAAAACAAGTCGTCCCCTTCAGTGTTTGTAAAACTTTGATTTGATAGGAATAGATACATATAACGATTACAGTGATGACGCAAATTATATTTCTGATTGCGATGGACATGTATCAAACACTACCTCCCTTTTTTGACCATGTGGTTGCATGATGTTTTAAAGGTAAAATCATACTCATAAATCAAAATTATCATAAACAATTTTAGTCATACAACATTGAATGGTAAACGATTATTAATGCACTTGTAATTATCTTTTAAAATAAATTACTCGAATGAAATAATGGTACCATTTAACATTCGTCAACGTTATGATCCTCGCTTGTAAATAATTGTATTGTTTCATTAAAAAAAGTGTTTGAATGTTAAGCTTGATTGCGTTTAGTAGCAAATATAATCATGCGACATAATTATTCCCTGAGCCGTTAGTAAATGCAGTGAAATATGTACAGACATACAATTAATAGAAATTATTTTGAAAACATTTTATCTCTGGAGAAATAACTTTAATCGCGTGTGCATTAAGGCAAAACAACATAACCACGCTGATGAATTATGCAGTCTGTTTCGCGCCAACATCTTGTTACGATAAATTATTAAACGTGTTACTTAGTTTTAACGAATATATACACATAACAACGCGCGAGATAAAGAGTATATATACGAGCATAGGCGACCTTTATTCCTTCTGTTCAAACCACGGATGGTCTTTATCGTCAGTCTTTCAGAATACACATATCGAGAGAGGCGATGTCGGCAGAAGCCTTCTACAATAACAATCCTTATCTTCTATTGCATAACCACCCACTGGATTACCAAAAGGAATATTCAACCGACTTCTACATATTTGAAACCACGTCTTATGAGATTATATTCCGTCGACCGAAATGGACCAAATTAGGATGAATTCTTCTAATATTGTGAACATCTCTCTCAAAAGTTGCATGCAATACGGAGAGTGTAAACACATAATTATCGACTACATGTGTAACATTCAAGTAAATAAATCATGATTTTCTAAGAGAGGTGTCTTTTTCAGTCAAGGGGTTTATAGTCTACATACCGTCCATTAGCTCGTAAGGACAGTAGTCGGGTCATCTTGCATCTTGCAATCTTTCCGCCAGTTTGGTTGCTACTTATGCCATTCACCTAGTCTATTTGGGGTTGTAGTTGTAACTGACCTCTTAGGAGCAGATACACATTTCCTTAAAGCTAATATTGCAGAACTATTGGAAATCTATTTTTATATTAGGAGACTTGCTTCGTGTAACTTATTAACAACTCCGGATAATAACAAAGGATGTAATAATACAGTCTTAAACGGTATTATTACATCATTTGTTATTATCCGGAGTTGTAATTAAGTTATAAGAGGCAAGTCTCCAAGAATAGATTTCCCATAGTTTGCAGCGTAGAAACTTACCGAGTTGTTAAAATTGCAATCAACGAGCTCTTCTTAATAATTAAGTCGAGATTTGCATTGCAGAAGCAAGCAACACCATCATCGACCAATACATCGCCGATTATCGCTACAAAAACAGGGTTTTCTGTTGCAATAAGGAAAACGGATTTATGTTTTGACAGACAGCCGGGGCGTTTGGTATCTTAGTACTCTGACAAGACTAAGCAGACGCTTGTGCACTCTACTGTCTGTGAAGCTATCCAATCAGCAATTCGGGGACCAATATCCTTAGTCATGGATATCCCTCTGGGGAGGTATTGAAGACAGACGCTATTTTTCTGCAAGAGAGTCAGGTCTGCTTTCACTTTTTCCCTAACCTCCCCACCATCCACCTTCATAGTGAGCGTCTGTCGTTGCTTGCAAAAGAGATTCTATACGGGTTTTCGGATACCTCAATGCCCTGTTTCTCTGTCTGCAAACGTCCTTGAAATGTATATCATTTTTCTTACCTAGTCATTTAATTGTATATTATGCTAGTCATCACAGTGTGTGTTTTAATGTTCATCCAACTTATTGTCAATACCGTTTATAAAGTTGTATATACTATGAGTTACAGTTTCAATTCAAAGTAAAATAAATTCCGTCTGACTAGTCAGACGAGTAAAAACAAATAACACTTGCTTTGGAAGTAAATTTACCAACGTTGGAACTATACAGAGAATATTAGCATAGCCCCTGCGCAAAATAAACACATTTGTTAAGTTTTCTAATTATAGTTTTCCAGTTATTGAAGTTTCATTGCCCTCAGTCTGAAAATACCATACACTAGATTATGCGTAGGTAATATTGTAAAATTAAAAACAGGACACGACATACACAATTGTTTCTGGAATTACAATATACATATTTGCGTCTTAGTTCAAAAATCTGCTCCAGTGCCCATGCTCTCTTTCGTTAATTTACAGTGTTACCGTTTTGTGAAAGAAATACAATATGTTGTAGTGTTCGGGGTTAATACTTGACATATGGTGTCATGGCTTATGTATTGATTCCACTCAATTATTTAGTCGTATAGCGTTATTTACATGTTAAATGTTGTACAACAGATTTTTGATAATTTTATGTTGTATTAATCAAAATGCATCCGAATATAATAATAATTTTAATAGCAATATATATTATTATTATTATTATTATTATTATTATTATTATTATTATTATATCCAAATTAAAGGGAAAGCCATAAGTGTACATTACGTTGTCCCGCTTTAATTCCATTAAGCGATGGGACACATTATATTAGCAGGATTTTATAACGAATATTTCGACTATAAAACATGTTTAAAAGCGTTTTTCACTGAAAAAAATGTGAATACCTGTTTAAAACTTTCTATCAAATGTTTTAATGTTACAATTTGCAAACTTTAGCCGAAATTAAGGGGTTATTTCATACCCCATCAACACCGTTTTTGCTTCTTGGAGAAAGGGTTGGATGGGGTATGAAAGTTAATACTCGGACGTATCACGTAATGATATAGACCAATGACGAGGGGCAATGTACAACTTTCACTTTTAAGTAAACTGAAGTTAAAGTTATATAAGCAAAATGAATTGCAGAGTGTACCTACATAGATCTAGCCCGAGAAATGTAACTTATTTGTTTGAAACACATAACAAGTTATGTAAACCGTATGTTTGTGGTATGCTACGAATACAACGTTAACACTGATTAACATAATCATGCATTCCATTAAACAGACGCCAAATGTCTATGGGTAACCATGTCTGGCTTGAGACATTTTATAAAACAAGTTTTAAACGATAAACAATCTGTCTTAAGCAATGTTCTGAAACAGAGCAAAGTCTCAGTAGGTAGCCATGACTGGCTTAAGTAATGCTTCAAAAAACATTTAGTTTAAAAGAGTTGTATCATCAAAATACATATAGACTGAGTTTACAGGACATCTTAGATATGCACTCTTACGAACGTTAATAATGTCAGGAACATATTGTAACAAGTTATAGCATATAAACTATAGAATTATATAAACTTTTTGCCAAACAAGAAATTATCAAAATGCGCAAAGGGAGCTCAAGATAGACATCGCATGTTGTACATTCTCAAACATGTGGAATGTTTGAGATGACATATAATTCTCCATTTTGAAATAGTAAAACATTGGGCATGTTGCTCGCAAAACAACTCATTCGGAAAATAGAATGCAATGTCAAAACTAGACGCATTTGCTCAAGGAAAAAACATCTCTTTTGCTACTAGATGATTTGTTATGTAAAGCTATAGTCACACATTCATGAATGTTTTTCTGGTATATATCGGAATAGAAGATGATATATAGGGTCCTATAGAAACCACAGCGTCCGAACGCAATGGCATCGTAGGTCCGCACTGTACTGCAAACAAGGACTAGAAACTACAATGAAGGTAGCGTTTAGGCTGTAATAATTCAAAGACAAACAATAAAATAATAATTCAAAGAAATGAGACAACCACTACAAATGGCGTAATTATCGTTTTCTATTTATCGTTATTTTTAACCTAGTGCATGTGAAAATCGTATGATATATTTTGTATTTAAGATATGCATACACTATTATGTCAAATTATGGTCTGTTGTTAGATGAAACACGCAACAAACACGTGCAATTACAGATTATTAAGTTTTGCTTTTACAATTGATATATATATATATATATATATAATCTTGACGTTCTATGTAATTAGTTTTGGAAACAAAATACTTCACGAATGCCCCGGATAAAATAAATACAAATACTAATTTCATATATGAGCGAATCTTCCGAGACAGTTAAGATCGTTCACATGTAACACACGTCATTTGAAAGCTGATTCGAAATTGCGGCTGTTTTGATTAATAAGACATCATTGTAGTATAATAAATATGTCATTCATAACCTACTTCTAGCTCAAGCAATTATTAAAGTTTTGCTCATAAAAGCATCAACAAAACACAAAAACTATTAAACAGCCACATTCGAACAGATTAGAAAATGGTTAAACACAGTCAAGAAGTGATGAAGTATCAATTAATTGAGTAAATTGAGTTAGTATGAGCCTGGGTGATCTCCTCATCTGAGTGGTTTGCTCTTTGATTTTGGTTACAGAACTATTCAAATGCACGAGGTAAAAAGGCTAAACAATCGTTAAGTTAAACACATTCAAGAAACGAAAATATACCAGTTAATGTCGCAAATTTCAGAGAATTTGTGTACACTAGCGCATGGTTTAAAATCTTAAAGATGAACTCTGTCAACTATTTAAGGCTTTTATATTTGTGGTGTCGCATATTCTGCTTATATTTATCCTTATTGTTGTTTTTGTTTGGAATGAGTGTTTTTGGAAGGCTGATTTATTTGAATGTCACTTGTCCTGATCGACTTTAGTATCTACCTTTATTATTATATGGGCCTGAGTCACCACTAATCGCAATGTTTTGTGCATTTTTTTGTTTTGTTTACCAATTTATTTATGAGTAAGTTTCTGTTTTGTTTTGTTCAATTCATGATTAGCTTCCATATCTTACTCAACGCACACTTAGTACCAGTTTGAACATGACTTATTTGAAAAGTGTTATATTACTACTTCACGATATTCCGTAGGTGTCATTCAACGGGCAAAACAACTCAAAAACGATAGGAATTTAAGGTACAGCAAGGGCACCACATCGAATCGGTTTTCATTAATATATACTTATCGATTCGTATTACCTTTGATAGATTCGAAAGCTTCAATACTTGAATAAAGCGTATGACAGCCAGTATCAAATTCGATATACGGTATTGACGTAGATGTCTGCGAGCCAAGTGTTCTTTATTTGAAAAACGAGATCGGATTGTTGTGTACCAAGTATGCCATTTATAACGTACTTCTCATTACGTCGGTTAACTCAACTTCACATAATAACAATGGCTCGATATAAGCTCGATATTAGCCTTACAAAAAAGACATCAAATGGTGCAAAGAAATATCGGAACTTATTTGTCAGCTGTCAAGAAATACGAAGGGAAACACAGCTCAATACCGTGTTGTCTGAATTCGATATTTGTGTATGGCCAGATTACCGAATTGGCAGTTTGGGTATCTGGACATAGGATTGACCTTTCCGAGAGTCTTCGATTTAATGTGCTAGAATATTGTATTACTTGTCTTGTCGTGCCCTCAATGGTTTATTGTGTTGTTGCTCTGGCTTCTGCCAAGTCATTAAGTACCTTCTTTGTGACTTTCTATGCTATTGTTTTTGTTGTTCTTTGTATTTAAATATACACGAGCATCTTTGTGTTTTACTTATATACCCTATTAATGCTGCCTTGTTGGTTAGATACTAGTTCATGGCGGGGATTTCTTTATTTACACTGTCCCGTTTTATTGGGTTGACAGTTGGGTAAATGTGAGGTTTGGTGCACCCTAGAATCTGGTTTAAACCTTATTTGGCCTTTTATTCATTTTTAGATTTGTCCATTGTTTCTCTGTGTGTTTGTGGTTGAATGTCGTCCTTGAATGCTGCTTTTCCTGTTCGATTTTTACATCTATATTTAACACGGTGTTTCTGAATTTTGGAAAGAGTGTCTTAAAAATTGTTGAACTTAACACAAGAGTAGGTCTCTGCCTAGACTTTTGTATTTATGAGTTTACGATAACACTGTAAATATGGATATAAAACTCGAACACAAACACAAAAAAGGTTGGCAATAGGCTACCGCCCTGGAACGGTCACTGGCAAAATAGGCCTATCAACTTGTTAAAATTGAAAATTGTTTAAATTAAGATGTAGTTTTTTAAAGTACGCGCTTTATATAATGTTTATCAGCATCATTTGTATTGAGCGTAGTCTGCACAATTTTGTTGTCGTAAACCTGATATATATTTAAACTATAACAAGTAAAATGATCTCTTTCATTTAATATTTGTTAAACGTGTCCGAAATTTTATCATTAGAGGTTTTCACAGAATGATTTTGCAAGGCACGGCATGTTTAGTGGTTGATCCATTTATAGTTCGCCACTATGCCTTTTGACTGTTTGACGACGCGACAGATTGTGGAATGACGCATATCTAAATCATGGTAAGAATAATAAAGTTTAACGTGTATTTAATATTGTCTTATCGTGCCTACGGTGCTTTACTGCCAAGTCATTAAATAATGTCTTAGTGACACTAGTTTTTGTTATATTCATATAAACATGTTCATCTTTGTTTTATACTGTTATTTCCGATATATGCTGCATAGTTTATTAGTGGGTGTAGCATGATGGGGATAATCCTTATTTACACTGTCCCGTCTTATTTGGATGACACTATGGTCAAATTTAGGTTTGATACACCCTAGAACATGGTTTAACCCACAGCGGAGTTCCAAAGCGGTATTGCTATTGTCAACCCTTTGTGTTTGAAGTCTCATACGTTGCTTCTATTTCTGCTTTTCATTATTGTTTGTTTTAATATAAAAATTAACAGTACGAGGGTGCTTCAAAAAGTTCTGTCACTAGGCATATATCCTTTGAACTGGATGTTACACTGAGATAAAGTAGTGTATTTATAGTACTACTGGGTTCACTCTCTTAAATTCCACAACAAAAATGAAAAATCTCCGGTTATTTATACCCCTGAATTACCTCCCCCTACCACACCTTTTGGATACTGGCATCTCTGAAAATGTCCTTGTTACAAAACGTTGTAAAAATTATTTGAATAATTCTATGCTTTTACATTTTCTTGTACGCCATCTGTTGTTATTCGCCTATAATCCATGAAACTGATTATCGATAATTCGGAAAGGTCTTGCTGTAAACCAGATATGAGTGAATGCATATCCCTTAATTTTAGCGGAAATAACACTGATTTTCTTCATTTTGTTTACGGAAAGGTTGTGATATCTTTTAAATGTCGTAATTATTCTCATAGTATTAATATGTTTTCATATTTTTTTACAAATCCTAGTCCTTCAGTGTTTAAATTTCATATTCAACACATTATTGTAGAATTTTGCACAATGTTTTGTGAAAATATTGATCATCCAAAACCGCTATTTCAGAAGACTGCCCTTCCAATTAATGTCCATTTATCATTAAATTAATCTTACATGTTAGCTTAAAATGTTAATTCTAAGACAATGCCTTTTCATCTACCATGCTTAAATTCTGAATCTTGTAATGCACAGATATAACTGGTAATGTATGAGAAATTTCAAAGGTCTTCGACAAGTACTTAAAGAGAAACAGGCATTTAAAAAAGTAACAGTTAACATACCTGAAAAAAGATCAGGACGAAAATGCCTCAGTATGTATAAGTGATGTATATTAAATGTTCCATAACTTTCGTCACACAAAAGATACAGCATTCATTTTACCATCAAAGAAATGGTATTGAAACTCTCTTTGATTTGGTATCAAACATCAACACTCACAACGAGCACAAAATTGTTAAAACGCGTTAGTGACAGAACTTATTGAATGACCCTCGTATAGTTAAAAGCATCAATCCTGGTGTGGATTGTTCTCTATATGTTGACGACTTTGTTATATGTCATCGTGCAAAAACATGAACACTATTGAGAGAGAATTACAACAATGTCCCAATAAACTTCAGACCTGGTCTGATACAAATGGTTTTAAATTATCTAAATCTAAAGCAAATTGTATGCACTTTTGTCAACTACGTAAACATCATGAAGACCCTCATCTAACACTGGATCGGTCACCAATACCAGTAGTGGATGAGACTAAATTCCTTGGTCTTACTTTTGACCATAAATTAACGTTAATACCACACCTTAAATACTTGAAGGCCAAATGCCTTAAAGCTCTCAATTTACTTAAAGTTGTTACAAACACGAATTGGGGAGCAGATCGAAAAGTACTTTTACAACTTTATAGATCTCTTATCAGATCCAAACTGGACTACGGCTCAATAGTATATGGATCGACTCGCAAATCATACTTGCAGATGCTCGATCCTATACATCATCAAGGATAACGACTCGCCTTAGGTGAGTAACAAATCCAGTACAGATCCTACTATCTTTCAAAGCAAATTTAATGCAATTAAAACGAAATACAGTAACTTTCAACATATATACACATATTGTTCTAAAGATGGAAATAAGATAGCTGCAGCAGCTGTTGTTCACAAACACAGCACAAAGATCCCCCTGCTTGACAAGGCCTCAATCTTTTATGCAGAACTTAAAGCAACTGAACTTGCCTTAAATTATATTCAGGAATCTGATGATGACCATTTCGTAATATTTTCTGATTCCCTTTCATCTCTTGAAGAACTGGGTAATACGAAACATGATAACCAGTTGTGCTTCAACTTCTTGAAAAGTACAATTCTCTTACAGTTAAAAATGTTATTATTTTCTGCTGGTTTTCAAGCCATGTAGGAATACGTGATAATGATAGAGCTAATAGTACTGCTATGGTAGCATTATATGTACATATAGCTAATGCCAAATTACCTTATACTGATTTTAAAAGTCGTATTAACACATATATTCGTAACTCTTGGCAATCCGCTTTGGATTTGTCAGTGAACAATACACTCCATTCAATTAAACCATTACTCGGGTAATGGCGTTCTTCTAGTAGACCCATTCGTCGAGAAGAAGTTGTTCTAGCCCTGCCGGTGTAGGATAGGGCATACACGTTATACTCATTCATACGTATTACAAGGTGAGCAATCTCCAGCATGTATACCCTGTTTTGCACCGTTAACGGTCAAATATATTTTGTTGCAATGTGTAGACTTTGATCCAATGCAGCAAAGATACTTCAATGTTAATACTATGAAAGAGATATTTGATACTATAGATTTCAGTGTTGTTTTAGATTTCGTGAAAGAAATCAGACTTTATAAATCATTATAATATGTTCTTATATATATTTACTTGTTTATATACCCTTTTGTTGATTTACATATATACATAGTTTATATTACTACCATATCATCCCTTATTTGTAAATAGTTTTATCTTTATATATTTATATTAATTTTTATTTACTAATTCATTTCTTCATCTTTCATCCGTTTTTGCGCACAATATGATCTATTTATGTGTCGACGTGCCGTAAAACACCATTCATTCATTTTTATATGCGTGTTTTTGGTTGAATGTGTTCTGTGAATGTTACATTTCATGTTTGACTTGTATTACTACTACTTTTATTATGTTTTACCGGTTTTATTACTTTAATTTGCAAATATGTTAATCGACACCCGCAACACTTGATTGAACAATCAGAAGGAACAATATAAGATGTGTTTTTTTTAATACATGCCTGAATCGGTGACGTAAATATCATCATACATTCATAATATGCGTATGTAATAATTCACCATGATATCTAGTTTAGAAAAAAAAATCAATAAAAAGTGTAAACATGTTGTGCGTGATGTGTTTTGCAAGTGAAATTCACGTTAACATATCAACTACCATTCTCAAATGGTCTTAACGAGAGATTTGTAAATACAATTTAAAAGAGCTATATTTTTGTGTGTTTTAGCTTAAATTTAAGTGAATTTAACGTGAATTACATGTAAAAGAAACACATGAAGTGTGAGGTTATGCAAAACTGAAATAGTAAGCTTTCTAACCGGCATAATTAAGGCAAAACACTTGGAGTATAACGACAAACAGCACTTAATTTGTTTCACTGATCACTAATCAAACAACAAACCTTCAGTACGAACATCGTGTAAATGTGCACTGAATAGTCCAACGACGATAATTCGATCACGTGCTATCAAAATTAATATTTCCTTAAACAACTAACGATAGTACGAATGAGCTTTACCATGCAATAGCCATGTTCAGTGTGATCATATATCTTCCGCAAGATGAATAACGTGGGATGTGATCAAGTTATATTTCAGAACCATTTCGTTTTGAATGCAAGCGATGGGGATTTCTTTATTTACATTGTCCCCGTTCATTAGGATGAGTGTGGTTTGATGTACGCTAGAACCTGGGTGAAACCCCACACGGCCTTTATACCACTGACCGTTCCAAGGCGGTAGTCCTATTGTCAATCCGCTTGTGTTTTGTCACGTGCCTTGCATTAAATTAACATTGGAATTGGTCTTGGTGTTAATTAGTGTTCTTGATTTACTGTGTTCTGTGAAAGCTACATTTCCTGTTTGACTTTTATGCCTACTCTTACACAAAGGAAATTAATATCGTATCTTAATGTTCATTGTATCGGAAAGCAAACCAAATAACGTTTATTGAGATTTTCGAAAATCATATCGGTGGCCTAAAAAGAACTTTTTAACTGCATTGCAAATAACACTGAAACGAAGACACTAAAAACAATACACACAGATTTTGTTTAAACATCTTTAAATGTGTAATCTATACAGACGTGTAATTGCATTAGTCAATCATATTGCTTTACATCATAAATGCGTTAATACCATACAAATGGCATACAGGAATTTCAGAAAGAAAACAAACTCTCCTTAAATGAAAAGCAAACACTACTAGATTGCGATGTATATTAGACACAAACATATTTAATGTACCATAATATAGCTTTTCGGAAGACTTAGATTCATTACGTGGTCCCGCCTTAATTCCATTTAGAAAAGCTTATTTTAGCAGGATTTTATTATGGATATTTCGGCAATAAAACACGTTTATATTTGTTACTGAAAAAATGAAATAACCTGTTTAAAAATACCTGTAACATGTTTCAATTTTACAATATACAAACATTTTAAGCCCAAATTAAGGTTTATTTCATACCCCAGAAGGGGCTGGATGGGGTATGAAAATTAATAGACGGATCACGTAATGTGCCTAGATACAACCTACATTATAAGTGCTGTAATCCGCTCTAATGTGTTACTGCCGTTTGTCACCATTCGTGATTTAGGCCCGCATGTTTTCGTGCTGCATAGTGCTTAAGGCACGACCCCGTTAACGTCACACTGTTTTCGTTAACGATTATCCATCATTTATTTTGTCATGTAAAATTAATTAATTAATCAGCATAATCCGATGACTAATCAATTAGTGCCACACAGCTTGTTTGCCAGAGTCTGTATAAACTATTCATGAGAATGCCCACATCTAACGATTCCACTAATGACACGACACTGAAAGGGGTTATTCGATTGACCTGTATCATGCACGGGATTCATCTATCCTACTAGATGATTGCATGCTTTAGGGTGATAATAGTTATATACTGAAAGGAAAAAGAAACGCATAATCAAAAATAAATTGCCCATACTACACTATTTTATATACCTAATTTATTATACACACCTAATTCCACGTAATATTCCAGATATATCTCAACGCATTTTGTACAAAAGGGGGCTGCAACTAATTACAGAAAGGACAACTCTGTCATATAGTAGACCTTTTAATCAAAGTCTACTTTGTTACACGAAATTCATAAATGTTGAAGTTTCGCTTGAAAAAGTCAAGCCATTTCAGTATTGTGTTTAATGTTAAGAGAGTGCAACATTTAAAGCACTTGCTTGAGCCAAATGCGCCATCTGTCGATAATGAAACTTTAAAGGGGAAGCCATTGGTGTGCTCGGTGCTGTTTAAACCTTCTTTCTGAAAGGACAAGCCTAATGTCGCCCTGTACCATTCGATTAGCAGTAGCATATTAAACATACAATATATAGCGGAAATACCCATTATGCGTTTCTTTTTTCTTTCAGTATATATGTACATACATTTGTCAATATCACTCAACTCACCCTTTGCAATATTTCAGAAAACGATAAATTAAATACAATGAGCGCATTATTTTAAGATTCTGGTTAATTAGGAATCAAGCTTCGTAAGTCATGTTGATTACTTTGTTTGTAAAAACTTCATATTTGAATCATTTTGGTTTTGTATTACTCATACGATAGTCGACTGCAATTCAATGTTCTCGCTACGGTGAAAATGATTGGTCAAATCAGCCACTTTCTTAGCCACCATGCTTCAAACTATTCGTGTGCGAATTAGCTATTACCCATTACCTGGTCCGAGTATTAACTTTCTTTCTAACCCTATCCAATCATTTCTCCAAGAAGCGAAAACTGGGTTGCCTGTGGGCATGAAATAAAACCTTAATATCGGCTTAAAAAGTTTGCATATTGTAAAATTAAAACATTTAATATGTAATTTTAAACAGTTTATCACTTTTTTCAGTACAAAAAAGGTTTTAAAAGTGTTTTATTGTTGAAATATCCGTTATAAAATCCTGCGAATATAAGCTTTCCCATTGCTTAATAGAATTAAGGCGGGACCACGTAATGCATTTTGGTCTAATTTATAACTGTTGTTTGGAGCAGAAAAACAGTATCATAAACAATTCAATAGACTGTAAACATGTATGCTTATACGGAGCTTCCTTTGACACGCCGCAAATAAAGCGTTTATGCCATCCCAATTCACATTTAATACACTTTAAACGGAATAGTATAATACAGGGTAAAACAAGTTATATTGCAAAAGCTCGTCTGCACAACACATTTTGATTTTTTAATAGAAATAATTAAAAACTTAAACTGAAAGCACATGTCCTGAAGACAACTGAAATATATGTATGTCCTTTAAGGACATATTTCCTTACGTTAAAATTGAATGAGCATTGAACGAGCATGGAAAGCTTGCTTATTTACTGCTTGCATGCTACATGACAGATAAGCTCATGTATAGGAATTGAGGCCCGAGTCAACTAGCATTGATATATTGAACAGCACCTATGGGTATAGCAGTATATAATTATTTTCATCCCTGCAAAGTTTCGTTGAAATCTGGCGAGGGGTTCAGGAGAACAAGTCCATACAATGTTTGTATATTAAAACCTTTAAAGGGCTATAACTCCAAAAAAATCATTCATGTACAACTTTCGTCATTATGAGGTCAAAATATAGCAAATTTCAGAAAATCAAGGGCTCATAACTCCGGTTTTCGAGCATGTCCGAGTGTTTATTGATTTTAACAACCTGGTAAAATTTGGTGAAGATCGGATGAAAAATGAAGGCCCTATCGTCTTAACGAAATAAAATATAGCATTTTTAACCAAATAAGGCTCCACAACTCCGCTGTTACTGGTCCGATTTGGCTGGTTCCGAGCTTTCAATGATATTAACAATCTGTTGATAAAGATCGGATGAAAAATTTGTACCCATCGTTTTAACGAGGTAAAGGTTAACGGACGGACGGACGGACGACGGACAACTCGCCACCCCATAAGCTCTGCTGGCCCTGTGATTATAATGTCACGTTTTGAGTGTTTTAATTTTCTTATAATAAGTCAACAATCGATTGAAAAACAACACAAAAAAGCAAATTCAATCAGAGATGTTGCGGACACCCATCCGGGAAAAAGTGTCCAATACGGAAAATCTGTCTGGGATGTTCGGGACTACAGTCCAATACGCGACTCATTTGGTTGAACGTGTAAAAATATCGGGATCTAGGCAAATATGCGTGATTTTTATCGGATTTAAACTACAACCGGACAGTAAAGGGGCTATAATCTACATACATACGTACTGAAATTAGTCTAAAGACATACCACAGCAATATAGCCGATAGAAGTGTATAATCATTTGATAATCATTCGTTTTTTAGACGTTATAGCATTGAAGAGAAAAGCTTACTCACTTGCATATATCACAACATCTGCTGTAGGTGGTACAGTTCTTAATTTAAAAAAGAAATCAACCTCAAATATAGGTTTTTGACTGATTCTGGCATAAGTCAATTAATCCACGTTGTAAGGTTTACACTCTCTGGCTGCTCATCAGTCATTTAACAAAATATGGAATATATGTTTATCGTATTCTTACTTTTATGCATGCTAATGACGGTAAGTGTGTACACCATTTGGTGAACACCAATGGTATGTAGCTCGACAGTGACGACAGTGACTATACTTAACATGTAAATGTAAAGCAACTATCAAAACTACACGCATACAGGCTTTTCCGATGTATAAAGTTGTTTGAGTTATGGATAGATTTCTTGTCAAACACTTTATATGAAAGCTTTTCCACGGTTTAATTGTTGTCGACAGTTTAGTAAACAAGCGCTAGTTGTGAAGAATCTTCGCACCCCGTTGATACAGAAGCTTTGCGGTTATATATTTCAAACAGACTACGAGTCGCCTGTATTAATTACCCGTGTATATACCTGAACGCTAGAAGGCAAGGAACCCTAATACAATTAATACATTTACTGCCTATACAAATAAAATGGCCATAACAGACAAAGATGTAATGCAGTCAAATCTCTTTTGATGCCAATGAACAGCAGGTAACGCATGGGAAACATGTGCTTGTGGTTAACATATCAAAAGGCTGAATATATATATTGCTGGTTGTGGGCATGGTCATACTTTTCATGTTCATGTTTTAAAAGAAAACAGATTAATAATAAGTATGTGAATCTTATTGATATTAGACAAACCCACTGTATAGTAACTTATTTTATATACAACTTTGGCGAAAAGTATGACGCCTACGCAGTGATAGAAGTATTCTGTTTCATTTCATGTATGTCTCCGATCCGGTATCACATGTTGTTTGAAAACTAAACGTGTTTTAGGTCTATACGAACAGCAGGCATTGTTTACCGATCCTGTGACGTAGACCTTGATTTTATTCAGGGTGGGCTGTTATTTGTTTTGTCAAATAAACAAATTACTAATTCCACAGAAGTAGTCTTGTCGTACCTTTAACAGCTTATTTTCATGTTCGCTGGTTTATGTCAAGTCAATGAGTACATATCTGGTGGCTTTCAATTATTGGGTTGTTTTTACATCAATATGTACAGGATCATCTCTGTGTTGTACTTATATCGTCTGTACATGCTGACCGTTCCAAGGCGGTAGCCCTATTGTCAACCTTTTTGTGTTTGAGATGTCTTATTTTGCCTTTTATTCATCTTTAAAATTGTTCTTTGTTTATGTGTGTGTTTGTGGTTGACTGTCGTCCTTCAATGCTTTTTTTCCTGTTCGATTTTTACATCTATATTTAGAAGATACATGCAGCTGCATCTTTGAGTGAATGGTACATGTACACTTCCTGTTCTATTCGTGTACGTACTTGTATAATCTATCCCATTCTTGCGATCAAACTCTAATAACCTTTTTCACCGGACATGTATCAAACGCAGCCTACCTATAGTCTACGAGTGTTTCATGTTAGAGGGTAATGCCATTTTTAACTGCAGTTTATAAATATACAGATCGTGTCAAAAAGGAAAGTATGCACTCAAACTTTCATAATCAACTTCATTACGAATATTACATTGCTGTAAACTTTTACGTCATAAATGTGATGAAATATCATAACTTCATGTTTGAAAAGAAGTTAGAAGTTTGTCTTTCATCAACATTCCGGAAAACCAGCAATTAACAAAATGACTGCTATCTTGTGTTTTGATATTCAACTTTTTTATACATTTTGCAATTTTGGTTTTGCTCTCTTTTGACTTTAAGGAATCGAAACTTAACCAAAAGTCAGTGAAGGTACTTATCATACAAAGGTATCCACACATCCTAATTCTAAAACAAGATGTGTACACTTTCTATTGTGACTGAGTATATGATGAACATGGACATTTATACCCTTTTAAATCACTTACCAATTAATTTCAGAAAGAAAAAAAACAACATATTAGGAAATCCGGTTACTTTTCGAACTTCTCATGTACAACCTAACTTGGTTTATCTTTTGTTGCTTTACTTGAAACATAGCTGATCGAACTTTTGACAGCTCAGTCAGCTTTGCCACTGAACTTTGTTTTACATTCGAATTAACTATGCTACTTTGCTATGTCATTTTGCTGAAGTATGCTTAATCTGTATATCATAGTTATACACACATGCAAACCGGTAAAGGATCTACGCGGACATCTATAAAAACGTAGGTATATTTCCTAATAAACACTAGCATTCCATATTCACAGAACAAAAAATGATCCGAAATGACATGTGTTGTCTCTAGGAAATGAACCATTATCTCAAAGAATGAATACAACGTGTGCGGTAATACCTTTGCGTCTCATATGCTAAATTATGGAAATGTTTGAATTACTTAACACGCATTGTTCAATCAACTTGCCACATTCACTGTGAATTTTATTATTGATGCATGTTATAGCAAAATGTAATTATTTTACCATTAACTTTGACCACCTAGATCAAAACAATAATGATTTAGATAATAATGTAATTTAAAGTAAATTTGACCCTGGAGAAATAACTGAAATGCATTATTCCCTCCCATAAGTCCGTCCTTAATATTGTCATGATAGACATGTACAATGACACTAGTAATGCCTCCACAAATACATGTAAATATGTATTAAGGAATGTCATTACAATTGCAATAGTGCATAAGTAACCCAGAGGAAAATAAGTCATACTACAGTATTTTATAATTTTATTTAAGGTGAGTGTTCGACATATGGTATTCTCGCGTGTAAGGATGGATATCACCAACGAATTCCAGACCTACCAGCGGCAAGGCTTGCAATTCTGTCATTTTGGGTGCGACTTAAATGCACATGCATGTTAAGAATCAAGCTATATAAACGTCATCAGTACACGCCTGTCAGTTACCCTTAGAAACTGATCAGGTACACGTACTTTCGTAACAGTTTTCCATTGTTCCACTCATTTGTGTTGTACATGTTATGTAAATGAACCAATAATATGCAAATGTGTCATCAGACAGTAAAAAGATACACCGCATAGTTATCCATACTTGATTTAAAGTAACATACGATTTGTGACATTATAGTCAATGGAAAATGATTAGTGGTTTCACACCTACAACGATCATAGATTAAACATTGTCATTGTTCCATTTTTCCATTTTTCATTTCTTATTGTTCATTGTCCCTCAAAGAAATAGCAAACGCAAAACGATACCAGTGCATGTATCCATATGTTGTTATCTTAAACTTTAAAGCTAAATATAATATCCATAATAAACTTTTAAATGTGTTATCTTTGCTGCCTAGTTTGTTAGAGAATATCTAACCTGGCGAGAATGTTTTCATGTTCACTGTCTCGTCCTATTTGGATTTCACTAGGGTACGAGTAAGATTTTTGGCGCACCCTACACAACGATACCAGTGCTTGTATCCATATGTTGTTATCTTAAACTTTAAAGCTAAATATAATATCCATAATAAACTTTTAAATGTGTTATCTTTCCTGCCTAGTTTGTTAGAGAATAAATAACATGGCGAGTATGTTTTTATGCTCACTGTCCCGTCATATTACGATGACACTAGAGTACGAGTAAGGTTTGTAAGGTTTGGTGCACCGTATAAACTGGTTTAAACCTCCAACTGACACTGTTCCAAGGCGGTACCCTAGTAGTTTGCGGAGTCGCGTTCTTTACCTTTTCCTTGTAATTGTCATTTGTTCTGTATCTGTTCAAAGTCCTAGTAATAGTCTTCCGTGTCATCAATGGTACAGCTCCAGTATATCTGAGGGAAATGTTTGTACCTACTCGAGGACGGTACAGACTGCGAAGTGACACTAACTTCAACATCCCTAGACGGCGAACAAAACTAGCAAACAGATCTCTGGCCGTCGTTGGTCCCAAATGGTGGAACGATCTACCTAGTTATCTGAAAGCCATTCAGTCTGAAGCCAGCTTTAGATCAAAACTGAAAACACATTTGTATAGTCAGTTTCATGAACAATGACTGTGCTCTTGTTAAATACAAAATATCTGCAATGATATAAAACAGCATTGATATATATATATATAGGTCTAAATCTTAAGTTCTAGAATCCTGTTTATATTTTGAATGTATATGTTTTATGTGTGTATATAATTATGTAGTATCATATACATGTACATGTGTAAAATGTTTATTCTTTTTAACTAAATGTGTGTTATGTAATTGTGAAGCGCAATAGAATATTTTATAATTTTTGCGCTATATAAATGCCATGTATTTGTATTTGTATTTGCAGTACGGGAGCAGAAAAGTCATTTCACGTGCTTGAACCGCATAACTCAAACATAAATAATTGGTGTTGGAGGCAACGTAGTTCCCATTTTGCAAGCACGTGCAGATGCGCGGATTTTATAGTACTCTTTTTAGAAACACTAGTTTAAAGCTTATACTAGATGGCAAAGAAAACAAATCATATCAGAAGTCAGTTATTATGTCGGAGATTCATCAAACAATCGTGTTGACAGGTTTTATTGAGATATCATAGTCGGAAATCGCGGTACAAATGCGAAGATCGAACAAAAACTAGTTTTTGTTTTCTTCGAAATTGCCAATGTTTCAAAACGGGTACAAAAATTGTCTATTCTTAAATATTGTTGAAATTGCCAGGAGTTGAAGATCATTACCTGATCTACCTTTTTTGAAAATTTCTTATTTTTTCGTGAATATACATTTTGCGTGCCCGTTTTGAAAGTTGGTACCTGCTTTTCACTCTTTCAGAGGCTATTCAAAATGGCGGCGACACAAAAAAAAACCCAGCCCAGGGCCAGTCAGCCGCACGCCAAAAACCCACTTCTCCCTGGACAAATTAACATCATAATGTCACACAGTCACAGAAACTAAATATTGTGAATTGAACTGAATGGTTATAAATATCTAAGGAATGTGCTAAAAATAGCTCACACACATTCAAAGGTCAAATTATGCTGATGCGTGTTTACCCAGATAGATCATATACGGCCCGATAGAGCGATGGATTATTTGCACAGGAGTGGAATTAAAACAGTGTTACAATCACGATCGTATATAATTCAAAGTTTTGCATGAGTGCGTAATTTACAAACTACAATTGAATGTTGTTTAACGGCTCATCAACACAGTATAGGTTATTTAGAGCCGCCCCAGAGAGAGGGGAAGGATACATAGGAATCCGGGAACCTGCCCTACTCTTATTATCGAATAGATTCCTATGGTTCTTTAACGTGCTCGGAGGATAGACCGATACACGGGACCGCCCGGTTTACGTCCCCATCCGACGGACGAGGCTAAGGTAAAGTGTCTTGCCCAAGAACACACCGACGGAACTCAGTGGCACCACGGAGGATTGAACCCGGGGCCTCCGGTTACAAATCCGCCGCGCTACCGACTGCGCCACGCCAGCCCCTACAAACTACAAACAAATAGTTCTATGGCAGTAGACAATGTAGAGAATTAAAATTGAAAAGTGGAACACACCAGCATGGCAGCAAATGCCTGAAATGGGTCATGGCATTGTCTGTGCTGTAGCCTATGTAAGTAAATACTTTTAATTTCTGTATGACAAGTGTTTAACGTTGAAACATGTAAAACGGTGGTGGTTCATATATATTAACTTAATTCTGATCATTTTTTAGAACACATGAGTGATGAATAATTGATGAAAAGTAAGCCTTGAAAATACTATTTGTTCATGAATGCCACCTGTGACTGTGTGTGTGACTTACATTTTGGACAGTATCATCTTCTGGAAAGCACCACTTTCAATTTCAGTTGTGTTTTAAGTAAAATATTATGGAAAGCTGACATTGATAGCATTGAGAAAGTTGGACAGAGTTATTAATATTAAAAACAAATGAAACAATATCATATATGACAGTTTTTGACTTGTTTTTTTCAGTTAGCTAGAGGCAGTGTGCAGAATTACCACAGCCAGATTCAAGTCAAGTTTCCCAGTCTCACAGTATAACTACATCATGAGCCTTGTTTAAGCCAGTGTGTAGGTAAGCGCAGCTAATTTATCAATGCATGTTCTTTGCAAAATATGTGGCATTGTGCACCAGTCTCAGACTTTTTAAACTAAAACTAAAAATAGTGTTTTACAGCACATCGACACATAAATAGGTCATATTGTGCTTAGTACGTATGTAAAATTAAACAAACAAACAAAATAAAAAGGTTCTTGTATTACATCTAAAATATTAAACTTAACCAAGACCCCGACTTAACATAATGTGCTGGCATGGCCCAGCAATAGCACGGTGGACGTTTCGTCTATTTTTTCGCGCAATACACCTTCCCTCAGCCTTGTTTGTTCCTCAGCCTCTTTTGTTGGATTGGGATTGAAACTGGGGAGTCTATCCTCCAAGCACGATAAACAACCATAGAAATATATACATTAGTAAGAGTAAGACAGGTTCTCGAATTCCTATGTGATGTGGGGCGGCTCTAAATAAGGTATACCGGTAATGTGTTGATTTAGCAGAAAACGATTATTTTTAATTTATCGTACATGTAAAAAAAGTTCTATAATCTCTATATCCATTTACATATTTCAATTCTACAACTTGTTACCTATTTAAGTTGAAACAAAATATCATGTATGTCATTTTTATTTTCTGAGCCTGGAGTCCTGAGATGCTGGGAGTTATCTGATAATAGTAAGTGAAGTCACAATATATATGGGAGGATTTTATTGAAACAAGTAGTCACATATAACTTTTTACAACATTAACAACAGAATCAGAAATACTTAAACGAACAAGAATAGTATAACACGATGGTGTACAATATTTTTTTATTTTTTTTATGAATCATGAATCAGCAATACCTCATACGGACAGTACTAGCATCAACTTCAAGAAAAATATAGTAAGAGGATCACCAGTTCAGCCAGCACAATATCATATCAACATGCATGTCTGACTGTTGACAGAGGTGGATCGATGGCGACATTAACTGGACAGTTCATTGGAGTGGCTCAAAATAAGGGCTAATACAAAAATATAAATGTGTTTGTTAATCTGACCGGCCGTGCCCAATTTCTTTATTGGATTAAAATGATGTTTTCTGAATTGTATTGGATTATATAAAAGTTTGTGGAATAACAGATGGCAGGAGGTGTATATTACTGGTTCTACCCAGAAGACCGTCGGATGGGGACGTAAACCGGGCGGTCCCGTGTATCGGTCTATCCTCCGAGCACGTTAAAGAACCATAGGAATCTATTCGATAATAAGAGTAGGGCACGGTTCCCGGATTCCTATGTATCCTTCCCCTCTCTCTGGGGCGGCTCTAAATAACCTGTATTGTGTTGATGAGCCGTTAAACAACATTCAATTCAATTCAATTCTACCAAGAAGAAAAGTGGGTGGTCTTCCTCACCAAAAAACCAACAAACAGATACATGTATATATATAACCCCACATATGTTCAAAATGACTTGCACCATATAAACAATACAGGCTGAGAGGTGCACATATTAAAGGGACATGCAGCAATCTTTTTTTTTTAAACTCCAAAATGTTATAACTTATAGTTTAAATATATGCAAGCGGGTGTAAAGTGAAAATAAATTATTGATTAATCAATCGAGGTGCAAATTTTAATGCTTGATAAATACTTGATAAATGCTGTGTGTCCCTTTAATAAATAAAAACAATTATTGTATGATGCAATTTAATTTGTTATGTAATACCCTTTATATTTGGGATGTTTTGATGTAAATATTTGAAATAAAATGTTTTAAATCAAATAAATAATTCATTTTGATATCCGACTTGTTACCTATTTTTTACTTAACGTTAGTCATGAAAGATAACATTTAAGGCCTTAATATGTACCTTAAATGTTTATTGTTTACCATCGAATGGTGAGGCGGCATATGGTGTTGGTTATCTGTGCGTCTATATCATTCCACAGTTTTTAACCAATCTTTTCGAAACTTTACATGATCTTTATCTATGATGTCTAGAGGAGCATATCGATTTTGCATCAAAATAAAATTTATTTATGAATATATATTCTTGCATTGTACAATTTTCTACGGATTGTTTTCAGTGCGGTCATTCAAGTCCCATGGACATATTGAGTTACGGAGATGTTCGGTTGCCTTTTTTATATTTGTATACATTCTCATTTTCACCTCTCAACGCTGCGGGTTCAATTCCCACTGGGAGCTCAACTTGTAGGTGAGAAAGTACACAGTACTGGTTCTACCCAGGAAATATGGCCTAAAATGTGCTATAATGACCTAAAACACAATTCAACTTTAAAAATATAAAGTAAAAAAAATGGCCTGTTTTACTTTCCTTCGATGCTATCAGTATAAGTATTACGACAGTGTTTCTGTCTGATAAAAAAATCATCTTAGGTTTCAACCGACAAATGGTCTGTATTTAAACTAATACAAGTAAGATGGGGCCCTCAAACCCTTTTATGTGTGGGTGATATATTCCACGGTTGATTCATGATACTAGCATGGGACAGCTACAGTACATATGACAGTGCTGAGTGCAGCTGCGGATGAATTGAATTGAATATTTAACGGCTCATCAACACAGTACAGGCTATTTAGAGCCGCCCCAGAGAGAGGGGAAGGATACATAGGAATCCGGGAACTGTGCCCTACTCTTATTATCGAATAGATTTCTATGGTTCTTTAACATGCTCGGATGATAGACCAATACGCGGGACACCCGGTTTACGTCCCCTTCCGATGGACGAGGCAAAGGGAAAGTGTCTTGCCCAAGAACACACCGACAAAACTCAGTGGCACCACCTCCGGTTACAAATCCGCTGCGCTACTGACTGCGCCAAGTTGCGGATGACAATTAGACACTGGACAGTCTAGTCAAAAACACAGCAACAAATATATTATCTGAATATGTTTAAGAATGTATGCTTGCAAGAGCTTTCAAAAACAGACTTTCATGATTTAAGTTGGGGTGGGATGGGGATGGGGCGCATCCTTTTAAATCTCAGCTCAGATGCCCTCCCCATCCTTCTCTCCACCCCAACTCCCATCTTGAACAGTAGCGATTGTTACGTACACTTTCCACATATGAGAGGGTGCCCAGTACTACCCGCTCCATCGAATACGCGCCTGCAGTTTTTGCGAGGACAGTCGAGTCAAAATTACAGTTGAGTCAAACAGTTCGTATTTTCGTGTACTTTTGATAAAGAAATAACATGCTTTTCGTGACATGCAGCAAAATTCATGTAATATGTGAGCTAAAACAACAATTCAAGTATCTCCTCGTATTTTATTTAACAAAAAATACACGGTTGTTGTCATTTTAAACATATTCTAAAAATGGCATCTTTTAGAGTTATCGCCCCTCGCTTCGACATTTTACAAGGCGGGTCTGCATTTATCACGCAGTAAAGCTTCTAAAAAAAAAGTCGGTACAGCCGAAAATCACGAAACTTAAAGCGGAAATGAAATTTCATGATCAAAAATTGTCACAATTTTCCAAATTATGTGTTTTAAAAAATTCAAAATGGCGGACATTTTTTTTTTTTTTACGTTGCCGAAAGATGACGTACTACTTTTCGTTGTCAATATTTGGTTGCGATATTTGAAAGATGTAGGAAAATATCAAGGCTGCTCCCGTACTGTTGTATGCATGTCTTTTGTCTTTTGGGTGTGAATGTTTTCTGTTAATGGTATATTTCCTGTTAGACGTTAATACCTACTGTTGTCTGGTATCTGTCCAATGCGGTATTTTATTGTGTATGATATTTTTACGCTATTATCATCATTGGGTACCTTTTCAAGCTCATAAACTCTTTGAGACGAAATGATGGCTCAAGTCTGTATCAGTTTGCTGTACTAGACGGTGTATACGATTTGCATTAAGGCTAACAGTTAACATTTGCAAATTGCTCGACTTCAAACCAGACAGTAGGTGTTCAATTACAATAAATAGGGAAACAGTTGAAGGCGTTATTGCAGACAATGATTACCACAACACGGGTAATGTACATGCCCCAGCACTAGTATGTTATTACAGACATGTTCAATGTTCTGATTTACAAGACACAACTATCTTTCACGATAAAGAAATAGAATGGTGTGCTGGCAGTTAAATATACATACATATTTCATCTCTGTTAAATGCTATATATTTTCAGACAATACTAACAATCATATCTAACATAAACATGACATCACAGAAAAATGAAGACGTAAGTTACTAACAACCTCAACAGTATCCCTTACATGTAATACTTATCAAGTTGTTAGCAAAGAGAGCTATACACGAACAAATATTGTTTTGTTTCTGGGTTGTAGCCTTTGGCCAAACTCATTCAAATAAGCCTTAGCCCTGTTATTTTCACAACATCCCTTGTTTCTCTGCCTTTTTTTCTCAAAAGACGTCAACATATTGCAGCAAATAATTTTTTTTGAAGCATTACTTCGTCGTTCTTGTAGTTAATGATGCTATATTGTGTCTTCGAGAAAACAAGCAATGCAAATTACTGTTAAAGCTGTAGTTGACAGTGCGTGTGTTTTTATATCCTACAGAAATGCAGTCAATTGCTACACTGCAAACAGTACGAGTAATGACCATCGTATACTGAGTTAGCAGAACTTACTATCCATCTTGGCAAAGGAAGGCAGCAATGTCCTGATTAAATTATGGAAATGCCAATGATATTTACTCGCATGAATAAACTTGTCTCTACTTAACTCAGGTCTAAGCGGCTGAACAAGTCAGTTGACCTCATTCCGTAAACTGAAATCGAGCAGCATTCTTAAATTGATGGAAATGTATTTTGTACTTAATTACTCACCGATTATTAGTTACAATAGTCGAAATAATAAACAACACTAATTATATGTATTTGCATTGTACGAATAGTGAAATTTGGGAATGTTTTAATTACTAAACTAAATTTGGGACACACGGCAATCTTGAAGTGTTTATCAAACATTTAAATCAGCATTTCTTGTTATTTATCCAGTATCTCTTTGACTTTAAACTTACTTGCATATAATTAAATACATTGAGTTTCCTTGCTTTCGTCTTATTCTACCATAGGTTTTAATGTAATATAGGTGCAATATAATCCCAGTTAATTATATGCAAACGCTTAATATTAATGATTGAACAAATAGAGGTTATGTCGAAAAACTCGTACCCACTCGTCGAATGGCCTGAACATCTGCGAGCTGATATCGCGTGAGCCTACTGCCAATGGGATTGTCGGTTGCACGGTGTGTGAAATAACATGAAAATCTTGACTGTAATATGACTCTCGTTAGCTGTTCTGTATGAATGATATAGCGTGATCAATGTTCATTCCTTTACATTCGCTCATGCTTTACTCCTCAATTACATCTTTCACGTCTTTAATTAGCTTCCTCAATATGGAATAAATTAATGTCGCTATGCGTGAACACGACAAATAGCAACTCATGTATGACGGATGACTACATGACGTATATTGTTCATATTTCAATCTCACCAACTTGTCAATATTTTCATTAGTAAAAGCCATATTCTTTGCAAGATTACTCCAAGGGAAGCAGTTATTTCAAACAGCAATAATATAAAACTAACACCATTAATTTTCGATTTTAAATACGATGTTTCAATCACTTAATAATCTTATTAAACTCATGCTGAGTACAAGCAATTAGAACACGTCCCTTTAAGGTAAACTAAGTACGATTAAATATGTTCAATAATTCTTTTATATATTTTCAAAAGGTAAATGCTGAAGATATGTATTCCACTTGAGTGAGCGGGCAACGATTTTCAAATAATTGCTAGAATGTATTGATTCATTAAACTTAAAAACTGCGGTTTTTAATTTCCAATCGAGTTGCTAACAATTAGCATTCTTCCTAGCGTGTTCTTGTTTTTTTTCACGAAAGCCGTTAGATGCCATTATCCCGCAAATTGCATTATTGATTACGGCTGATGAGTAAATGTATTCCCCTGCTTAATCGCAATCGACCTTCACATGTCATACCAGTGCTGCGTTATTTAATTCAATATAAATTATTATGCTGTTTAGTTGTAATACAATTGTGTGCTCGAAGACACTTAAAGGCCAGGGTTGAGTATAAAAAAACGAAATGGCCCGAGAGAAACTTTTCTGATAATTTTATGCATTATGCTGATTAAAGAGGTTTAATCACAATTTTTTAAATAATAAAGCATTTTTTAAACCATAAAATGTGGCATGTAAGTACATTAAACATTACTCTATACAGATATATCAAAATAATTATATAACGTATTTATTTTCCATACTTTCTAGAACAAAACTTTTATTCCTAACTGTCAAATTTTGAATTTGGTGCATATATTAATAGCTGTACCTATAACAATACTATCAGTGATTGGTCATAGTGCTGAAACCTTTATCTTGAAGCAGACGAAATACTAACTGGATTCAATGTATACATAATGACGGTAGTCTCTACCTAAGACTGGGGTTTAATTATAAAAGGCAATGTGTTATCCTTTGTTACGTTTAGGATACGTATTTCATTTGCAATGCAATTAAGACGCAAGGATGCCTTGTTGATTATAACTTTTGTAACTTGAACATATCAAAAGGCTAACTCGAGCATATATTGAATTAAATAATATCCAAACTTGTACGATAAAGAAGCGTATCACCATTTGGGTTTAACATCTGACAAATGCATTGCCGTTAATCAAGTGCGTCTAGAGTGTATAATGGGTCTAGTGAGTCCCAGTGTATAATGGGTCTAGTGAGTCCCAGTGTATAATGGGTCTAGTGAGTCCCATTTGTTCCTGCAGTACGATTACGCTTGTATTATTCAAGTATAATAATACATTGTTCATTATTATTGACTATCCTGAATAAAATATTGGTTTAAAAACAGACACATTTTATGTCGGTTGTCGTGCATATATATCATTAGTCACTTGCATAGTATAGTGTTTTTTTTCTTAATTTAGTCAGCAAATGCTCAGGTTAATTTAATAAAATGAGATAAACAAGGATTTTGTGTAGGCGTAAATTAGTTTCCTAGAGAAAATGGCATGATATCTGGAGTGAAGCTTGAAAAGTAATATTGAGAAAAAAAAAATGACCACGGAGACAGACATCATCGCTTCTCGACACCAGACACATATTTTCCTCAACGTAGACACCTAAGGGTCCCCTTTCTAAAGTAGGTCATCATTACACGTCATCATGTCCCACCTCTTACCAAAACATTTTATCTTTAAGGCATACGAACTCGCTCCGCTATGTGTAAACAGTACACTTTTAAAGTGTAAACAACTTACTACGATATATGTACCAGATGTGAGTTTGAAGCATGCATCAACAATATAAATAGCTGCATTCTCAAAATATGTTTCTTTAATCGTGTTGAACTGGATTTTATAGTCGCTCCATGCTAAAATCATATGGCGAATTTCCAGCTTCCAAATGTAGAACAAGACCACAGGTCTCCATGCCGGCAATTTCACGTGCACAAACGGGCACCTGGGTAGAACCTCCAACGATCCGCAAGCCAGCTGAATATCTTCCTCACATACAGATTCCTGATTTCATGTTGCTTTAAGCGTCGTTATTTGTCGGCATGATTTGTATTGTTTTCCGGTACTAGCAAAACACCTTTATATATGTCTATGCATTTATTCACATTTAATAGAAGCCCTCTTGATGTTAGCGATTGTAAAAACAAAAATGAAAATTTCTATAACATTCTCACTGCTACCTTGAGATGGGCGATAATAATATTGCGCAATAAATGTAAAAATAAAAAAATGCTCCCGTGGTTTTGACCTTTGACCTCTATGTGTGACCTTGACCTGGATTTTGCCAAGTTATTTGAAAATGCGTCCATGAATGTCAGAGGTATTAACCGGACACGAAAGCACTTCTTTTTTACCTTTGAAATCCAAGTGCGACTTTGACCTTGGACCCACGGACCTGGATTTTAAGAGCGACACGTTGTCTTGTTGTGGTGAGCACTTGTGCAAGTTATTTAAAAATCCGTCCAGGAATGTCAGAGTTATTGACCGGACACGATTGACTGACGGACGGACGGACGGACAGACGGTGCGACTATTATATGCCGCCCTTCGGGGCAATAAAAAACAAAACAAAAAACATTCACTGCTCCCAAGCAATATTCACATATTTGCGTTATAAAAAATGTGAACGTCCTACATTCTGATTGGCTTATCCATCAATCTAGGGGCATATTGTGAAGATGTCAGTGTGTGGTTACTTCTATAAAGGAAGCTAATCTAGTAATGTTGACACTGCACTGCGTCAATAAGTTAATCTTATGACACGCTCAGCAGGTTGAGTGCAGACGATCCTTTTTTTAAAGATTAAATATCCCAATAAAATAGGACTTATTTGACTAGAAGTTCGATTGTTTTTTCTTGTCGTGAGATTACTGGCAGTAACACCAGACTGTCATCCGATTTCTATAAAAGCCTTTTTGAATAAAAATCAATTAGTGTAACACAAAGTTATAAATAAGAAGATTAAGAAGAATGCCTTCACATTTAGTAGAAATGTTTGTCTATAAATGTTCAATACATCACTATAAGTAAGTAAGTAAATAAGTAAATAGTTTATTATAGTGACATGTGTTACATGAAACAACAAAATGTATATAGTATAATATATGACAATCAAACACCCGGCCCCATGGGCCTATAAGTCACCTGCAATATAAGTTGAACAATAGAGCGTATTGTACTTAAGCATGCATTCACTTATAAATGATCAATTAATATGACAATGACAGTATAAATATACAATATTACACCTGGGCATTATTATAATAATTCATGAAACATATAAGTTTCTTCTTCGCATTAACATCGCATTCACTAGATATTTAGCGGTCTTACGGGCGTACTTATTAAGCATTATACATAATTTGCCATCGGTATCTCTATCAACAAAATCACTTTCAGACAACAAATCACCAAATATCTCAATTCGAATAGCATTATACTTTGGGCAGCACAATAGAAAATATATTGAAATGGTTACGTTTTGACTATCAAAACTAGCTTTTTTAGTCATTATCTTATTGTTACTTAAATGATAAAATGGTCCTATAGACACCACAGCACCCATACACAATACTATTGTAGGTTCACACTTTACCACACACTAAATCAAATGAGCAAAATAGATAGTCAATGAATAGGACAATATACAACACGAATACTGATGTTTACCGACTTCAAACGGTCAGTAGGCAAAATGGCGTCTGTTTAGCTGAAATTCATTTACGACCATGACGTTACGCGTGCTGCAGTTCATTCTTCACCAACAAAAAGCACGTTTGATTCTTTAAAGTCAATAGGTAGATTATTATAAGATGTATATTGTACAGCAAACAGTATTTGTCTTTTCGCATAATTTATTTATGATTATTTGGGCTGATCACAAAACTAAACGGTACTGCTAAAATGTACTTATATATGTCTACGTTTGCTTCAAAGCTGAAATATATATTATAGACCAGAATAATTATAGTTGGATGTTTATATTTAGCTTCTGTTTTATGTATATAATCAATCGTATCGTCTGTTGTATTTTGTGCGTAATATTATTGTGCCAAACTATGACATTACACTCCAAACTATTTCACTCCAGCTAAATGAGTTAAAGCAATTGCATTTAAGAAAAATTTTGCATGGTTTATCATAACATTTAACAATTTACTTACCCGATTTAAACACCAGAACAAGCGTCGAAAAGAATACCACGGCTTCTAAAATATCCATTTCTGTATTCACGTATACACTTACACCATCACTATGGAAACTATTATCTTGCTTTTTCTAGAGTATGATGCAGTTTTTAACTACAAATATCTTATAAAGTATTGCTTTCTCAGCCGTAATCTCCGTAAAGTGAATATTGTGCAACCAATTTCCAAACCATTTCAGTTATTGGACTTCAGTCGCGTGCTCTTAATTAATATCTTCTTGGTCTGACTGATGTTAAACTGGAAATAGAGAGCAATATAATTTATTGATATAATTTATTGTAGTTTAAAAGGAATAAATCAAATAAATCGCATGAATGGTGTAATAATTCCATAAATTATGGATAGCGTTACATATGCATACAGTGTCATTATACTTTACCTATGAACTGTAAAGGTATGTCATGCATAGAAGTAAAGTTTGTTATTTATGAAATAGGACGGTCAAGTTCGTCTTGACCGTCTACTCCGGCCGATAAAAGGCTCTGGGTATTGTTTAACCACTCGTAGGATATGTTGTCTGCTTTTTATACGCAGGCTTCATAACCGCTGCTCCCAACTAAATTCCATTATGTTTATTTCGCTCTTCATGGCATTTCATTTTATTAGATACTGGGACCATACGCCGTACGACATGGGGGAAGACGTTAAAGAAGGATAACTCCATGTCCACCGCCATATGCATGCCATCTTCGGGATGGTTAAAATGTTGTGCTGTTGATTTTATGAATATTGAGTTTTGCTCAACCCGGGGCTAGAAGGCGTGAGCGGTAGCTAGCATATTTCACTACCGCTCATGAACAGTCTCAATCAAACCGAGACTGCAATATTTCGTATGTGTCGTGCTCGGCCGTTTCCAAAGGTCCATTATCATACTCTTTTCTAAAATGCCTAAGGTATAACACAAGTGTATACATATGTGCATGATTACAATGATTTATGACGACACACAGTCCATATACAAGTAATGAAGGTTTAGGCTGTTAAAGATAATAAGGAAAGTAAGGTCATGCCTTGAAAACATTTTTGTATTTTGTTTTGCAGAGACAAACAGGGAGGAATTTGGGGAAAATGCGGATGAAAAAGGATTCAAAATGAGAAACTGTGTTAAATGACATCGGGAGGTTCGAACAAAATGTTTGAAAAATCGGTAAACTAGTGACCAGAAAGTTGAAACTAATCAAATGACTACAATTAAAAGAAACCAAAAGTAATTGACAACTCTTTCATCAATCAATAACCATGTTAAAATTGGGAAATCAATTTGATAGTGTCGTGATGTGAAGCCTTAACCCTTAAATACTTGCGTCTTTAATTGCATTCTATTCTCTTCGTATAGTTGGGTAAGAATTACGCAGAGTAAAATAATTAAATGAAGATTAAACTAAAACCCATTGTAATATGGACACGAGCAATTACCGTTAAACATGGAGCATGTCCTCGGGTTGACAAATTGTGTTTATCATTGTCTAGCAACTACTATGCTGAAAGCATCGCGCTTCCTTATACAATTTACATTCCGGTAACCGAGTGTAACACACTTTTATAATGTATTTATTTGAGGTTCATGATTTGTTTTTGCAAATACATAATTGATATATATTTTCCCTTGATATCGCTCATTTGTTACGTCTCAATGGTCATAGTTTCAGTCAGTCAAACGCACAAATTATTCATAATTATGTATATATAGGGACATAACTTAGCACTTTATTGCTAACAAACTGGAACTCTGTAGCATAAAACTGGAATCAGCAACAGTACCATCCTGTTTGTATTAATATTTTGTGTAAGGATAGTCAAGCTGATTGACGGCATTCTTTCATGTAAGTAAGGCTAATTACCGTTAACGTTTTCTGGCAAAGGTATATAGCTTTTCAAAATCTACGAACTATGACTTATTGACATAAATCAGCCAACATTGAATCGGCTATAGTTTATGATTATACAAAATCAACTTAAAATAGATGAAAAGATGAAAGCAAAATTATTTAAACCAAGGATACATAAAAAAGGAAGGCCTAGGCAAGCTTATATGAATGGGATTTCTCACAATTTAATTTCAAATGTATATATATGCGTATATGATTACAAATACGAATATATTCTTGTGTTTTGAGCCATTATGTGCATATTTGTTTCTCCATAGTACATGTAGTAGTCATGTTAATTTTTTATTTTTTTGTATTTTTTTTTTTGTATTTCTTTTTTGTATATTTTATATCCAATGTCTTCCATAAAATGTTACATCGCCAAACTAGCTGTTAAGTTACTTAAAATCCATGAATAATAAACTAATTATAATAAGCTCGGATACACGTTAGTAAATCGTTTGCAACTGGGATCTAAGGATTAGATGCAGAGCTTAAACACAGATATTCCATTTCAGAGCCTATTGATACATTCTTTCTTAAAAAATATCATACGAACGCGGAACATTAATCACTTTCATAACGATATTTGTGACAGATTGATCGATAGGATGTTACGTGGCTTCATTTTCAAATGCCTGTCACAATTAATGTTCTTTGCTGGAAGAAGTTTACTTTGTCTGTCATGTTATTAGGTCAATATATATGATGTATGGAGATAAGTGCCCTGTTTTTTTATGTTTTCTCTAAACTGTATCGTTTCTAGCTGTAATTGTATATTTATCCGTAAGTGTTATGTTTTATCTTAGACATTATCTGTTGTTCTTTTCCAAATTTAGTTTCTTATATTGGACACTTTTAAATAACTAGTGTTTGACTGGTGTCGGTATTTGTAGCGGTGCACGAGTATCATTCTAAAAGAACAATCTTAAAGAAACTAATACGCCAAATATCTGCAAAACTATTATACAAATCTTGTATCGAGGTGTTCAGGCCATACATTAATGTTTATCTCCCGATTAAAAGTATAAGTTGATTCACGAGTTCTATGTTTTAATATACGTAAAATATACGTAAAATAAATCATGAACTCCTAATTCGGCCGGTCCTGTTTTGGGGTTAATTGGCATGGCTGGATAAAAGATGTAATGTGTCTCTAGAGTTTGGATTCTCAAAATATGTAAGTTATATAAATATACCTCATCGATAGTAGGTTTAGAAACGGTGTACATTTTCTGTCAAGAGTGCCTGTTGATGGCGGGATAGGGATTTTAAATCAATGTTTACTAGTTAGCAACAACATTATCGCTTCTGTCTAGATTTAGATGGTATCCAAGTATCCAAAAACCTCTTCAAATGTCCAGGTTCGTGAACTCTTTAAGCGCAATCAAATTATTCTGCCATACATTATCATTGTAGAAATATATTCTTTAGAAATACACGCGCTATATATGATTTGCAAATGCAATACACACCAAGACATAAAAATTAAATTATATTCCACCCATATACAACCTCTCGTATTGTTGAGATTGTATGAGTAAAGCACACAGCTCATAACAAATACAGAATTGTGTTAATCCAGCTGAAAAATTTAAATAGTAGTAACATTACTTAGTAGTTTACTTGCGATTGATCTTCATACTACATGATTTTATTCAGGATTTTCCGGTTTCTGCCCACATCAAGACAAGGCAGCCCTGTAATCCGCGCCACCGAGAGTGATTTGTATAAACTGAGTATTTTGTTTCTTGAACGACATAACTGAAATAACGTTTAATGAACTAAACGGTGTCAGCTGTTTTAAATACCTTCCTTTATTCAGCTGCCTTCGGCAGCTGACTCTTGTATGGCTTTTATATCTGCCTATGGTTAACAGACTCTGACTCCTGTAAGTGGCAATAAGCATGCTTTACAACTTGAATTCCTAGAGAACTCGTCTGAAAAACTTGAATGGTATAAACACATATTTTGTAACGTTGAAAGGTTACCATTTCATTTGCTGAAATGACGTTTTCGAAAACCAGTCTGCTGAAAATGTAGCATGTAATACTATTTAATTACTAGTATATGCAATTAGCGACGGAACATTCACAAGCCTCAATAGCGCAGTTGATCGAGGCGCCGTGTTACTGCCCAGGAAAGTAGGGTTCAGGCCTGCTGATTTCCCTTCTTTTTTTTTTCTTTTTTTTTTTTAATTTTCATTGGATTCATTATTGCTGATGGTAAGGTAGCAACATTTCCTTTAAATTTTTCACTTTGATAACGCAATCTTATAACAGTGAACAGTTTATATTTGTTGTAATGTACACACTAGCGCACACGTATCCCTTACATGTGAACAATTGTATTTCTATGCTGATGTTACACAAGGTAATTGTAATCAATATGTAAGGCATGTCAAGGTATTTGAACAGAAAGAAGCGAGGTCGCCCACATTGATTTAAAATGCTTGGTAGGAAGAACTGATGGTAAAAATCGGAAGAATGTAAGAAAAAACGGTCGTGGCGTGTTTATGTCTCCGTGACAACATTTATTTTTTCAATATTAACACCCGTAACTTGATATATTATTATGTTAACTTTTTCTCTCGGCAGCTATTTTACGCTTGCATAAAACCTTGCTTGTTAAGTTAATATGTGTGTATTCTTTACAAGTATATGTACGTACAATGTCATTGCCTAACGCTTACATTACGTGGTCCGAGTATTAACTTTCCTACCCCATCCAACCCTTTCTCTCTCCAAGAGGTGAAAACGTGGTTGGCTGGGGTATGAAATAAAACCTTACTTTTGGTTTAAAAAGTTTGCATATTGTAAAATTAAAACATTTAATATGTAATTTTAAACAGGTAATCGCAATTTTCTTCATTATTTTTTTTTAAACGTGTTTTATTGTTAAATATCGGTTATAAAATCCTGCTAGTATAAGCTTTCCCATCACTTAATGGGATTAATGAGGAACCACGTAATGTAATGCAATAATAGACACATTAGACATATATGTAGGTGGTGCATGATTTTATCGCGATTTCGTGTTCGTGCAATTCTTTGATAAACTAAAACTATCTGTAATAATGTTAACTGCTTGCTAGTATATATGAAGTGCATTTTATAACACTTCAGAGAACTCTATTTTAGTTTCGCTGTATATATATTGCTGAACTTTGCAGAACTATTTTCGGTGGAATAACGTGTGCATTAATACGTTTAAACCGTGTGTTAATCTTAATATAATTACTTTTTTGTTTTTGTTTGTATGGTATTTTACGTCATTTTCAAGACATACAAGGTTATATATTACGGTAGATTTTTTGTGGTGGAGGCAGACCACCCACTTTTCTGGGTAGAACCAGTACTGTACACCTCCCGCCATCCGTAAGAATCGACACTTCCTCACTTACAAGTCGAGCTCCCAGTGGGATTGGAACTCGCAGCTGTGAGAGGTGAAGGTTTACACTATTAGCTATCTATTAAAATGAACTATAGTATGCATTTATTTCATATTCAATCAAGTTTAACAACATCTGACGATAAAACGACATTTCGCCCCACGTCAAATATCTAGGAATTTGAATAGCTTGGTTATTTCAAATATCGATTGACTTAAGGACAACGAAAATTCCATTCCTCATGGGTACAACCACGATGTTGAAGAAATGGCAAGTCGTCGATCAATCATAAATGTGCAAGAAAGACGAAAATCCGATCTTTAATAACTGCCATATCGAGATAAAACACGCAAATCATTATCAAGTTAAAGCTAAAGAAATGCTGTAAAAAAGCTAAATCAGATTAAAGGTCCATAATAGGAGTTAGAAAATTGAGAAATAGATCTTAGAATAAATTCAAAATTCCGGCAATCTATATCTAATGGACAAGATCGCCTCTAAGTAAAGAATATTGATGGTTAAATAGACACATTTGTCAAGACTAAATCATACTTTAGTGTCTACAGGGATATCAGCTATTACACGTTTTTCAGTCTACACCACTAATATAGGGAATGCCATCAATCGTTTAATCTGGTTAAATCTCTGCTGTTAACCATATATACTGAACAAAAACAGAAACTTCAGCATTTTAAGCTGTGATTTGCATAGGGTTGACTTTGTTACACTTTGTACACCAATCTAGACATAATTTCATCATTTTATACTTATCTCTCACTCATTCTGATCAATATTAATAATCATCAAAAACCAGAGTTAGTGTGTTGCTGCTAAAACATGTTGTATTCAAATTGCGAAATCACTATGTTTGTATTATAAAGGGAGGTAATCTGAAAATATTCATTCTTGAAAGCTGTATGGCGCAAAAGTGAGTGAACAGGTCAGCTTACTTTCTCCGTCTTTTTGGTGCTGTGGTTATCTTCTGTTTATTTCAATAGAACAAAACTGTGTTAAATCAAAGTTTAAACCACAAGACCCGGAAATGCTGTTTAAACCAAAACAAGGGGAATAACTGTGCGTACAAGTTTGATTCAAGGAAAAAATTTTTCATGCCAGTGCTGGCCTTTTAACAAAGGTATTAACATATAAGACCAAACAAAATATATGTTCATTGTGTCTACATGTATAGGTAAAGTTTCGGAAGTTACTTTTTTGTTGAGTATAGAAAGACTAAACTAAGAAAATATGAAATACACATATATGTCTCCTACTGTTTCTGAGACTGTTGTTTCTTTGATATACGAGTACAGGAGTTCAAATATCAAGTGTTAAACATTTAAAATAAAAAAACTATGTGAAATTGCAACAGCCACTCCATGGAATGTTTATTCACATCTGGGAACCAACGTCGGAGCCAAACATATGAATTGTCCAGCTGCACATACTTCAATTGTGTTTGAGACCCACTGATTTTTATTCGCCCATTTCAAAAAAACGGGACATACACGTGTATGGCGTTGTCAAATTGAATTCCTCATGACAACTCTTAAAGTATTACAGTATCACAGTATTACAGTATCACGAATCGTTATGCATTGACTGCCCACGGGACAAGGATAATACCTATTGTTTTTGAATTCTCTAGGTCAAGATCGCGAGGACCCAATATAAAAAAATGCTTTGAGAGTGTCAGGGTCAAATAAGGAATAACGCGTTTCACGACTTTAGTCTAGATATTGGCATATGCAATAATTGATATTATATTACTAGGTGAATATCCTGGTGTACGTGCTGCACAGAGATCTTAAACATGCGTTTCTATCACAGAAAAAGCGAACACAAACAATACATCATAGGAGGAGTGACAAGGCAATACAACAAAAGTTGCAACAGATCAATTGAAATCGCATCTGCTAATTAAATGAGTAGCTCATTGTTTCTGGTTCTGACATCTGATTGTTGTAAGCGGCCGATGATCGAAGGATAACATGTATTAATAGAAGAGAGCACTTTTTTTTTAAGATCAATACTCATTCACATTAATATTGCATCTGCGTTAATATTCCATATTAGCCTTATTGAAAATACTTTTTCTGTTTGCAATGTATTAATTATACCATGCCTTTTTAGCTGTCGTTGTAATTTCTAGTTTATATGCGTGTTTTTGGTTGACTGTTGTCCTTGAATGCTACATTTTCTGTTCAACCTTCGTATCTTCATTTGTTTTAGATGTGTAAACGTCACATTGCAATGCAACACTACTATTCCACATTTATAATACAAGTATGCCTCTCTGTAACCTTACGACATTTTAAAATATTGGTTTCTTATCTATGCAGCTCCTCAGACATGACATATCAGTGTGTTTAGTAAAACAAGATACTAACGTTTAACATGACGGGATCGACATTGAACTGTGTAAATACACAACTCAGAGATCAATTAAATCATACTTTTTAGTAAGACAATATATTATTTATCATTTGTAATAGTTTTAATGCATCTGAACATGTCAAGCAATATGAAACACATGCTTGTAAATAATCATTACCTGATTCACTCGAGACCATGCTATCTATGTTGGTTTATAAGTGACAAACTTATACTGCTTTTCCGCAGAAATATGTTATCCTGATATGCAATAGTTATATAATTCTGTTTAGGCACCACTATATAAATCAACCCTTGTAATGTAGTTAATCGAGCGGTAACTCAAGCTCAATACAATCCAGCAGGCAAAGCAGATCCATCAAAGCGATATACTTACAGAAGCAATATATCAATTATAAGACCGCACATTAGTTTCGTCTTATCTCTGGGTTTTAGCATAGAACATGATGCTGTTATAAATACTGGTTAAGTGCTAGTGTCAATTGCACTTGTTAAACGATTTAAAGGGACACACGGCAATATTGATTTGTATAAAACTCACCGACTTCCGTTAGTTTTTAATATAACTTGCATATTTGAGATGTTTCCCGAGCAACTTCTTATGGGGTCTATGTGTCTCAATTTATTCGTTTTTCTAGAGCTGAGGACTTTAATATTCGTAATCTTTGTATAACTAAAAAGCTACTCCATCAGGGTTACCGTTACCATAATCTTCGTAAAACGTATCAAAATTGTATTATCGTAACCCCGATCTTCTTTCCAAATAAAAAAGTAATTTAAGAACTCTTCAGCGACCCTGACTTCTATGGTGATGTGATTTATAAACTTCGTAAGATCCTTGGTCATGATCACTTTCATACTATCTTTGTTAAACTTGTTAAAAGGTTTATCAAAAGAGTTTATGACCCTATCATTTTGCAACCCACTGCATGCTTGGTGGTGGACCCATTTACAGTTCGCCAATTGCTTTCCTCCTTGACTGTGCGATGAGCGGACAGGCTGTGTACCCTATGATGACGTCTACCTAAAGCCCAAAAAGACGATGACGTTTGAAGCTTGTCTGCAGTCTTGTATTGTCGTGCCCTCAGTGGTTTATTTTCTTGTTGTTCTGGCTTCTGCCAAGTCATTGAGTTCATAAAACCTGGTTTAAACCACCAGCGGCCGTTTTTGCCACTGCCCGTTCCAAGGCGGTTCACCTATTGTCAACCCTTTTGTGTTTGTAATGTTTTATTTGGCTTGTTATTCATCTTTAAATGTGTTCTTTGTTTCTGTGTGTGCTCGTGATTGACTGTCGTCCTTGAATGCTGCTTTTCCTGTTCAATGTTTATATCTCTATTGATATTAATTATTCGAATAGCTCAAAGCAAATTGTTTTTACATATTACAAACTTTTCGTAATATTGCATCAATAATATATTTAAAAATTTGGTAGAATAATGAAGAAATTTGAAATCTCAAATTTTTATTTAATTATATGTGAGCACTTTTAAAGTCAAATCGAGGCAGGATTAATAAACTGATTTACTAATTTACTAAGTTACTAATTGCAATGCGTTAATAAAACTCTAGATTGCCATGCGTCCCTTTATTAAGCGATCATTCTTTTACCGCGGGTATATGTTCTTTCCGATTCATCTAAGTTTAAACCATATGGAACGGGTAAAAATATGACGCATACAATTCAATACACCAATACAAAAAATGAGTATGATAATGGACCTTTGGAAACGGCCGAGCACGACACATACGAAATATTGCAGTCTCGGATTGATTGAGACTGTTCATGCGCGGTAGTGAAATATGCTAGCTACCGCTCACGCCCTCTAGCCCCGGGTTGAGCAGAACTCAATATTAATAAAATCAATAGTACACAATTTTACCATCCCGAAGATGGCATGCATACGGCGGTGGACATGGGGTTATTTGCTTCCCCATGTCGTACGGCGTATGGTCCCAGTATCTAATAAAATTAAATGCCCCGAAGAGCGAAATAAACATAATGGAATTTAGTTGGGAGCAGCGCTTATGAAGCCTGCGTATCACAAGTAACAGCCAAAAGACTAAGCCTTGTAAGCTATTGATAGAATTAACATTTGCGCAGTAAAATGATATTGTATAGTTCTTCCTTTTAACAAACAAAGACATATTGTTACACTTTTTGAAGTCACAATTTGTAGCTATGACTTTCATACTTTTAAGTGGGTATAAAGAAGAGTGTTGGAATGAAGAGGGTAATTATTATTAATCGGGGTAATTATTATCGTTTTGGGTACTTATTATTTTACAACTGGTCAATTAATTGCTATCATATCATAACAATGAATCGAGTATTAAAAGAACAATTTCAATTATTGTCCATTCCTTAAGCAAGCTATACAGTCAAATTCTTCCGTCAAAAATATACTCGTTTTCAGAAATTAGGGCATATATATGTCTATTCAGCCCAATAATTTGGCCTGGTGGTGTTCATTGTTCAACTATTGGGATGTTTGCTATTTGACGTATTGTCCGAGGTTAAGACCGTTGGTCCTGCTACTGGTTAAACACTATTTAGACATGTCCAACAATTACAAGTTTATTATGATTTTTGGTTGGTACCAAGTGTAGTTGTGAAAAAGAATGAATTAATACATGTAGTTACAGATTTCTGTAATTTAAACAGTGAAACACTATTTCTGTTTTATTAGTATCTATGAGTATACTGTATAGTTTCATAGATAATTATTAGTATTAACTTTGATATTATTATTAGTTTGTTAGTTTTGGTAGTTATTATTAACTTTGATATTATTATTAATTTGTTAGTTTTGGTAGTTATTATTAGTTTGTTAGTTTTGGTAGTTATTATTAGTTTGTTAGTTTTGGTAGTTATTATTAACTTTGATATTATTATTAGTTTGATAGTTTTGGTAGTTATTATGAGTTTGTTAGTTTTG
>JAWPHD010018284.1:0-40591 GCA_037043455.1 Cyrtodaria siliqua | reverse complement strand
CCAGAATCTACATCTCCAGCCCTTCTTCCGGATTTGTCATCTCTGGGAGCTCCATTTGTTAGTGCGAAAGTGTCAATTCTTACGGATGGCGGAACGTATACTTTACCGGTTATACCAAGGAAAATGTGGGTGGTCTGCTTCCACCACTGAAAAATCGACTATCATATATAGCCTAATATGTGCTGAACATTAAGTAAAACTCCATTCAACCAACCAGATTCTACATATGTCCATTGAAATACATATTCTCCCGTCTTCCAGATTCTACATCCATCTTCATTGTTATACATATCCAGTCCGTCTTCTGTGAGAATGTGTCAATTCTTACAATGGAGGGAGGTATACAGTAATAATGGTTCTACCCAGGAAAATGAAGTATACAGTAATACTGGTTCTACCCAGGAAAATGTAGGTTGTCTGCATCCACCGCTAAAAAACGACTGTTATATATAGCCTAAAATGTGCTGAAAATGACGTAACCAGCCTGTCTTCCAGATTCTACATCCGTCTTTGCTGTATTTCATCTCCAGCCTGTCTTCCAGATTATACACCCATCTTCGCTGTAATAAATCTGGATCCAACTCGTCTTCCAGATTATACATCCATCTTCGCTGTAATACATCTCCAACCCGTCTTCCAGATTCTACATCCAGCTAAGCAGAGCTCTAGATAAGCTGCGTATCTGCATAATTTATGCTTACGCAAATAAATGAACTATAAGAAAAACAAAAACATTTCAGTGCGTATTGAAACATAAATGTACATTTTTTAAAATCCTGCCGATCTACATCTTCCGAATTCATGGTTAGTTCCATTTTTGACAATTTACTTGAAACTGTACAGTCAACAATTATTCTGAGTAACTGAAGAAAAAGGAAGCATATATAAACAAATTAAGTCAAATAGCAAAATCCGTATCTAGAGCTATTGCTAAGGGTGTCCGGGTAGCACACTCTTTCCATCAATGCAACCCGGGTTAGTTGCCCTGTCTCGGCGTTGTTATTGAGAGTCGCCCGCTCGTCGGACACGTGGGTTTTCCCCGGGTACTCCGGTTTCCTCCCACAGCATGACAGCGCGCTGTCATGTAATCCGAGTTGTCCTCAAGAAGCCGGAAGGTTGGTAAATGGTTGTAATATAAAACGTAATTATGCTTTATATAACAACAAGTCCTAGTCACACCTCCTCGTGGTACCAACTGGAAACTATGGATTCTCTAATCAGAAAATCTATAGGCTAAGGTGACGGGTCGCAATTCAAATATACACACTAATTATATTCCATATTTCCAAATATATATATACTGAAGCGCAAAAAAACGCAACTCGGGAATTTCCGCTATATATATATATACTGCACACTTAATTCGACATAATATTCCAAAGAAATCCCAATATGTTTTGTAAAAACATGTAAAAACATATTGCAATTAATTAGAGAAAGGTCACAACTGTGCTGTTGAAGAACGTTTAAACACACTGCACCTTGTAACAAGAAATTCATAAATGTTGAAGTTCCTCTTTGAAAAACTGAGTCAGTTAAGTACTGTATTTAACGTAAAGAGTTTGCAAAACTTTGCATCCTAAGTTTGCTCTTATGCTTTAGCCAAACGTGTACTCTGTCAATAATGAAACTTTAAAAGGAATACTATTTGCTGTATTATGTGTTGTCTTAGTTTGTTCTGAAAGGAAAGATCTTACGTAGTCATGTACCATTCGATTAACATCAGCATATTGGACATACACTATTTAGCGGAAATTCCCGAATTGCGTTTCTTTTGCGTTTCAGTATATGTGTTAAAAAAATGCACCTTAATATGTTACCCTTTTAACTGAATTTAAAACTCTCACAACTAATTTTAATTTTGCTCAAATGGTTTATTTTTGAGGAATGTATGGTACGTATCACAGGAAGTTGCATCTGTTGATTACTACCGTCTATTATTATAATTGTTATAGACCTACAAACAACTCTAAAATACAATACAGCACATGGCCAATGTACTTGACCCATGAACTAGAGGGCGGAGCTAGAAAATGTATGTCAGAATTATCGATTCCTTTAGGTACCCTTTGACTGTCATTCAACCTCTGCAGCATGCTAACTCGCTTGTAACATAGCCTGCAAGATGAACGGCCAGGTACGAGCCCGTATCAGTCATTAATCAGGCAACCTTAGTACAAAAGGACCTGAGGGTTCGAGTTAGAAGGAAACAAAAACAAGACTGCCATGTGTCCTTTAAAATGTACGGTGCCAGAGAGCAATAATAAAGCAAACTGTAGTATATTTAAATCATTCAAGGGCCTTAACTCTGGTTTTACTCATTTGATTTAGTTTAATAATATTTTATTGCAGATATGTTACAATACATCAATTCAACATCACAATATTCATAGAAACATATGCAAATGGATTGAACTAAAAGTTATTACAACATTAGTTACAGTTCTCTCCAACTCTGGTTTTACTCATTTGATATATCTAGTTTTCGAACTTAGAACTTCGAAGCATCCTGCCAAAGACTGGTCAAGATAAGATGAATAATTAAGGAGCTAGAGTGTTCACAAGGCACAATAAAGCATTTTTCAATAAATTAAAGGCAGTATATACAGGCGCTCTTGCTAAGTTATGCCGTAAAGTTATCGCATTTTAAACGCTCAATTGACAAGGTTTTTTATACTGAACAAAAAATGTTTAGCACCACTTTATTAAACATATGAACATTGATATAATTGTTTGAAGATATTAGAAATGCTAGGTTAGGATGTGATTTTCTAAATAATTGTGTTATTTTATTATCTTCTAAACGAAGTATCAGAATTACCTCCCATGTATTAAAAACAACTTATTTCAGTATACAAACGTATTGCTTTGAAAACATTTAATATTAGACATTGACAAGAATTGTCCCTTCTGTCATTGTTTAAAAACCGCTGAAATTTGTTCAACGAAATTTTAAAATTACCTCACTTTTCATTGAAATGAGGGGCGTCCGTGGCCGAGTGGTTAACGTTTCTGACTTGAAATCACTTGCCCCTCACCGCTGTAGGTTCGATCCCTCAGGGGCCTAGGAATCTTTATGTGAGGAAGCTATCCAGCTGGCTTGCGGAACGTCGGTGGTTCTACCCAGATGCCCGCTCGTGCACGAAAATTGCCCGGAGGGGCACCCGGGGTCTTCCTCCACCAGTGGAAGCTGGAAAGTCGCCATATGACCTTTGCTGTTGGTGCGACCATAAAATCCAATTCAATCAATCATTGAAATGAGAATTATTTTCGATAAACTATAACAGTATATTCCCATCATTTTTGATTTTTTTGTTTACAAATGACTTTGTAGCATTATTATTGGTCAAATCTATGTCACTTTACCATTGAACCCGAACATACACGGCTTTGTATCTCGTTTATGAAAATGGCATGCATTTTATGTGGTACATTTAATTTGCTCAGTGTATGATGTCAATTATGACAAGTACTGTTTTAGAAACATTCAAACATTCATAAAATACTGACATCCAAAAGAAACGCACCACCATTTAAAATGTACAAATTACGCACACTGCTTCTACATAACCTAATCTATGTTCGAAGCTGTTCCCTGTTAACATTTCCAACAGAGGAAAAACACTCATTACTACTGTTTGAAATGTCCCCACAACTAAAACATTACTATAAACAAAAATAAATGATAATTATAAAATTGGTGCGTTTCTTTCGGCATTCATATTAATACAAAATAAAACATCCCTTTAAAGGGACTACAAGCGATGTGGAAGAATTATGAGTGTCAATCCAAATAAAACCGTCATAATGTGTTTCAGTTTCATATGTAATATGCACATGCATTGAACTGGGCTCTGTAGGACCATAATTTTCCCAGATCACATTTTTCACACGTGTGAAGAATAGGATCCTATTCGTCACAGATGTGAAGAATGGGATCTCATTTTTCACACAACACAGTCACATATTTCACATTTCCTGTGAAATTTGTGATCGATGAAGGTTTTTGATGTGACATGAAATCGCATTCTTCACATTTCAATATTAATGTGCAATTTTACTAAAAATGTGCATTTTTACATCTGAATCGCATTTTTCACATATGGCTGGGTTATGAACTCCGAAATGTATTTACCGTAAGTCGTATGCTATTAGGTTCGTTTCCATAGAAACTGATCCATCAAAAAGGGTTAACGTATATTAACTTGCGAAACCTTTTTGGGAGTTGTTGCGGTAGGCAGTTGGTAGCGTGGTCGAATTTGTTGTTGCTACGCGCTGTCGCCGTAGCGGTGCGGGTTCGATCCCGGCTAGTGCCAAACTAAATTGTAATTTATGTTCACTATGGTATGGTACATGTCCGTGTGTTAGCATTTCGTGTGTGGGCTGTAACATTGTAATGAAATGAGGAATTTTAAAATAACTTGGCACAAATATTCACATGTGAAGGCGATGTTCAGAGCGCATGCTTCGACCGCCTCGGGTCAATGTCAAGGTCACACATGGATGTTAAAAGACATTTGATTATATTTCGTGTCCACTCCATATCTCCTAAATCCCTGAAAGGATTTTCATGAAACTCGGGCATGTATGTCCATCATCTCATCGCGGCGTGGCCGAGCGGTTAGCGCGTTGGACTTGCGATCGGAGGGTCGTACGTTTGAACCCCACTCGGAACACGTCCATGATAAAACTGGTCGGAAACAAAGGAAATAATTAAATAATTATTCTATACATGTATATCAAAAAATTATCACTATAACAGAGACCAAAATCCCTGTTGTAGGAGCCAAAATCCATAATCAATGAATACGGGTCTCATTCCGTACTCAAGAGCACCATGTGTAAGAATGGTCGTAGGCAAAACATGTTATCCTCTATAAATATAGACAATTATTATTATCGAGAAAGCGTGCAGAACCCATGTTCCAGGTACGTCGGCTCAAGGTCACGGTCACGGTTGAAGGCCAAATTGCTAATATTTCGTGTCCGCTCCTAAACCCATTGAAGAATTTTCATAAAACTAGGTTCAAATCTTCACCTCATCGAGGCGACTTGCAGAACCCAAGTTACAGGTGAGTACGCTCAAGTTAAAGGTTGCGGTTGCAGGTCAAAGATTCGAGCCCAGGATTTCGTCTCCGATCCATATCTCTTAAACCACTTGCTTGTAGGATTTGCATGAAACTTGGTTCAAATCTTCACCTCATCATGCATGAGGAAGTTATGGAGCAGACACTTGAAAAACGGACCAACAGGACAGACTCACGGAATCGAGCAATCCTACATGTTTTACCGCATAGTTTAGCCAAGATGTCCCTATTTAAAGCGGTCACACTGGCCAACAAGGAAAGAGATGTTGCTATACATGTATCAAGTACAATATATTTTTGTAAACATACATGTCCCTACTGGTCGTGGACAATATGTATCGTATCTGTCCATTGTCCAAAGTCACAGCGACCTTGACATTTGACTTCAAAATCAATACGCGTAACCAACGCGCATACCAAATTAAGGATTCCTCAAGTTAATATACATGTTCTACAAACCGACGCCATGTGCAAAGCCATATACTCCGCTTCTTCAAAGGGGGCCATTCTTTGATAAATCAAGGGCATACAACTCTTGATCCGACCGTTTAATCGGGCTCAAAATCGACCTTTATCGAGATCTTTATGCCACAAATATTACATGTATTTCCATGTATGGACAGGATCGATTAAGAAATGAGCATGCTAGATTGTAAACATTCTTAAAAATAGCAACTTTTGATAAATTAATGGCACGTAAATCTTGACCCAGTGGTCCAATCTGGCTGAAAACTGAACTTATAAAGATCTGGCAGTCATAGACAAGGAGTCCACGTATGATTAGGATTGGTGACACATGTAGTTACTACCGTGTGTAACATGTCAACATACGACATTGTTTGTTTTGTTTGTTTTCCAAGTTTAACGCCCGTTTTCAACAGTATTTCAGTCATGTACAGGCGGATAGTTTACCTAACCATATGTCCTGGGAAGGAAGGTACTAGACTCCCATCCTACGTAAGAAACAGTCAACTTTCTCACTTAAAGAGTCAGGTCTGGTTGCAACTGAGAATTTTTGCCGCCAAATTTGTCATCAAACGAGCCGCAAAAAGGTACACCCTTAACATCAAACGCCTTTCAACTGTATGTCAGATGCCGACTAACATTGTCAATGACGTCATAAGCTTCATGCGGAGTGTTTGTATACTCAATTCGCATAAAGCTCCCCAACTTGTGAATAAGAACACTAATCGTGTTATAATAATAATAATAATAATAATAATAATTCGCGTTATGCGAAGCGAGCTTTATGCGGTCTCACAATGCATAACTAGGCTTCATACTAGTAAATTTTTATCAAAATCCGAGAATGGGTTTAGGATAATGTCTCCACTATATATTATATTTAGAAAAAATAACAAAGTCCCATAACTCTGACAAAAATTAAGCGAACAGAACGCAAAGGCGATATGCACAACTAGGTTTGGTACCAATCACTCGTGTGAATCTGGCCAGGGGTTATGGAGACAGACAGACGGACGGACAGACGGGCGGACGGACAGACGTCGAAGGCAAAACAATAATAATTATATATCTGCCCCTCAAGATGATGATGATGATGATGATGATGCCATAAATACGTTGCAACACTAACAGGCACGGACAGAATCTGTGAAAAATGTGATTTTCTTGTTAACCCCCTTTTTGGACAAACACATATGTCACATTTGAAAAAGTGAAAAATAGGATCTTATTCTTCACAAGTGTGTGAAAAATGTGATCTGGGAAAATTATGGTCCTACATAGGTCTATCTTTTATCTTTGCAGATCACGGAAAAGGATTTATTATAAACATCGTCATAACTTTTTTGAATAATCACGTGATTTAACCGTTCGCCCTACTTCCTTTGACGTTGACAAGAGTCAAATGAGGAACGAGTGTACTCTGGGTAGAGATTGATATTTTATGACCTGTTGGCGCTTAAGTGTGTCTGACGTCGTGGCGGTTCTATGTCCATCTGAAAGGCTCGTTAAAATTAAAATAATTCATAACTTGTTTCATAAATCTTATATGAAATGGGAACTCGTTGTATACCACAGGAAGATCGAGTCAAATTATTTTCTGGAAGTCTTAGAACGATGAATGGAGAAAAATAATTTCTTTCCATATACAATGACTGGAGCACTTGCAAAATGTACATGATGATATTAATAGGTCATGTGATAATATTAATAGGTCAAGTGATGATATTAATAGGTCAGGTGATGATATTAATAGGCCACGTGATGATATTAATAGATAGGTCACGTGATGATATTAATATGTCACGTGATGATATTAATAGGTCACGTGATGATATTAATAGGTCAGGTATTGTTGTATTGGAGAAGTATAATGTTTTATAAATTAGTACTGCAAAGTTGGAGAAAAAGGAGTAGGTTATACTTTTATTGATGCGATGTTATTGCTCTAATACTAATAAGTAGGAATTTCTCTATGGGAAATGGCTGCTATTGACCTTTTAACCGCTTAAATCTATTTTTAACATACAGTGATCATATAGTCATTTTATTTTGTCAGTTCGAAGGGACTATCTAATCCCTAAATATTTGCAATGGTTGGGCTGTAAATAATCAGGTTTGACATCGACATTATGCCAAGATTCAATCCTGTTTAATGTCATGACATTATGGTATGTTTTCTACAAGTTTAAAGGTTGTAGTTCCGAAAGAGAACTGATATTCGAATGTGGAGACAAAATGAACATTGTGAGGAAGTTACTCAAATTGGTGCAATTATCACCTTTGTAATTACTCAAAACTGCATGGAGTCGAAGCCTGTAATACAAGTGAAATGCGGTTAAATCTATTTTAATCTAAAGTACAGTTATGGTTTGAATGCTGTCGAAAGATGTTTGATAAACATTTGAACCAGGTTCTGAGATTCCAGCACTTATAGCATAATATATGAATTAAATTATAGGACATATGTTTTCAAAGTGTTAAATGCTATAATATTCATTACAAATTGATGAAAATTCTTCTAAATATTCTAAAATTCAGACACGCATTGGAGCTTTTTCCCCACAAGCGATTGTTTATATTCAAAATAATTGGCTAAGTTGGCTAATTTAAGTAAAATCCGGTACGCCGGACTCGGGATCTGTCAGCTGAGTCATTGTGATCGTTTCAGTTAATTAAATATCTTATTTTCTACATAAATACTCGCTGCCTTAAACTTTAAAATTCGGGCGTATTCAACAAATAACTGAAATCTGTTTTCAGCACAGAATTAGTCATATTTAGTTGATAAGTTTGTGATCTCCTATTATCGGGTCCAGGCATTTATCACTGCCCCCATAAGGGAAGTACCGAAATGGGTTTTTCATTTGTACGTAAAAGATTTGGTACTAGTTTTTCCTTCGCAATAACTAGCTTGCATCGAGATTCGAGAACCAGCGCAGTCCGCTTAAAGTCTCCAATACTTAACTCCGTGGACCGACATGGCATTCACGCAAAAAGGCTGATGCGTGGGTACATTCAAATACTGTGAAACACTTACCTTATAGAACAGAACAGAACATATATTTTATTTAACTTGTACATACGTACATACGTACATCTTTATATATACATACATAAAATTTCATGCATAATAAGTCTAGTAATTTAGACAAAAGTACATTTGCTATGAGCAATATTAATATTAAATAACTGATAAATGAGAATGAGAATGAAAATACAAAAGAGTTAATCATTGTTTGATTTATCAAGATTGTATTCCTTACAGCTAAAGCTGTACTAATATATTTAGCTAACTTAATAACAATATTCTTATCCTGTGTCTGCATTAATTCTAAGAATTTAAACATACTAGGTCTATTATAATAATATTTTTTAATATAAATTGTCCGGATTCTTGTGTAACAAGGACAAATCAAAATAAAATGGTATTCATCTTCCAAATCAATACTGTGGCAACATTGACAATATCTTTCATTTCTAGGTATTCTATTACGAGAGTATCTTAACGAATGTGCTGATATTGTAAATTTTGTCAAATATGATCTGAGATTACATGGTAAAATATCAAGGTAAGATTCATAATTAAAACTCAATTTACAATTATTATATAATTCCAGTACGTCGCTTGATTCCTTATCTACAAACCATCGTTGTATAAAACAATCAACAACTCTTTGTCTAAACGTATTTATAAAGTATTTAGCATTAACAGAATTTGGGTCATATTCGTTTAACATATTTTTTACATTCGATGCCCAATTTTTATAACCATTTTCACAATCTTTTAGTGTCGATGTGTAAATGCTTTTAAGTATTATGTTATCTGTTTTCAATAATTTAAACCAGTATTTAAGTATTCTTACATAACGCGTTATACATAAAGAATATCTACATAATTCACCATATACTCCTGATGTACAAGCACTATTTCTTACTTTTAAAATTTGTTTACACAATGTTAAATGTATTCTTTCGATTTGCTTTGATTTCGTATATCCCCAAACATAGTCGTAGCCAGGTTTTCAAAATGTATACGCACACTGGGGGAGGGTGTGGGGGAGGGTGGGGGTCCGGGGCCCCTCACCCGGGAAAGAAAATAAAATAAGGAAGGAAATTGTGCATTCTGGAGCATTCTGGTCACCTTTCTGGCGTTAGAAGTAATTGTTTTCTCTAGTCTTGAAACTTATTTTCATCATGTAACATGCATGCATTTTCATCGACAGAGTCAAAAACAATTTAATCTGCGGTAAAAACACTAAAATATAGAACCTAACGATGATAAAAATAATCAAAACATGAAAATCAATCAGTAATGTTAACTTTTCGACCACTCCATAGGTCTCTTATCAATGCTTTCAATTAAATAATCATTCATTATATAATCACTTCCTATAGCTTTTTATTTTTTCAGATTTTTAACTGCATCTAATATTTCTTGTACAGTTATGGGTTTGTCAAGTTCCTCAAAATTACAATCTAAATCGTCAAAGTTATGAGTATTGCAAAAATCTTCGGCTTCATCATTTTTACATTGGAAAATATCGTTACCAAATTCTGAAAAATATTTCGTAAACTCATCAAGCGGGATTTCATTTTGACTCTGTTTATTTTTTCTTTTAAAATATTTCCAAAATTCCTTAGGTTTCGCCCGTTTTAGATGTTCAATGTCGCATAGCTTTTTTAATTCAAACTGATTTATTTTTTTACGACAAATAAGTTTATATGTTTTCTTTAATTTGCAAAACTGTTCCCTACTATAACTGGTATTTAGCCGATTAAATACACGTAATGCTTCTAAATAACACCTTCTAGCCTGCTGGCATCCTGAATCAAACCACTCGGCCTGTTATCAAAAAAGCATGCATTTCTATTTGTTGAATACGTTTTTAAAAATAGTGGATCTGCCACCTCTCGTACTATACTTGTGAAATTATTTAAACAAGTATTTACATCGTTTCTATTATCTGTCACGATATTGAATATCAGATTATTAGACTGTGGACGCTTTGTAATGAAACCCGCTCTGAATGCATGTCTGTGTTCATTGTTCCACTTTACATTGAAGCTTATACGTAAATTACAAGGAAAACCTAAACTTTCAGAACTTTTAGAACATTGTGTTTCTCTTTATGTCTCATCACTCAGCGCAACGCATACTAATTTAATATTAACCTCACATCAGCATTCTTACTAATTTACTGGTCATTTAGAGTAATTCATAGTTGTCGCTTTTTTTTTGTTTAAAATTATTATCTTTATTATCTTCAATAATAGGAGAGCATATACAAATATAATCTCAACTATTTAGGTGTATCACACCAATTGCAGCACAGAAAGTGTCGACCTGGGGTAGCAACTATTTTGGTCTATCACAGCCATTGCAGCACAGATAGTGTCGACCTGGGGTAGCAACTATTTAGGTGTATCCCACCCATTGCAGCATAAAGAGTGTCGGCCTGGGGTAGCAACTATTTAGGTGTATCACAGCCATTGCAGCACAGATAGTGTCGACCTGGAGTAGCAACTATTTAGGTGTATCACACCCATTGCAGCATAGAGAGTGTCGGCCTGGGGTAGCAACTATTTAGGTGTATCACACCCATTGCAGCACAGAAAGTGACGACCTGGGGTAGCAACTATTAAGGTGTATCATAGCCATTGCAGCACAGAGAGTGTCGCCCTGGGGTAGCAACTATTTAGGTGTATCACACCCATTGCAGGACTTTGAGTGTCGGCCTGGGGTAGCAAGTATTTAGGTGTATCACACCCATTGCAGCACAGAGAGTGTCGGCCTGGGGTAGCAACTATTTAGGTGTATCACACCCAATGCAGCACAGAAAGTGTTAGCCTGGGGTAGCAACTATTAAAGTGCATCACAGCCATTGCAGCACAGAAAGTGTATGTCTGGGTAGCAACTATTTAGGTGTATCACACCCATTGCAGCACCGAGAGTGTCGGCCTGGGGTAGCAACTATTAAAGTGTATCACAGCCATTGCAGCACAGAGAGTGTCGACCTGGGGTAGCAACTATTTAGGTGTATCACACCCATTGCAGCACACAGAGTGTCGGCCTGGGGTAGCAACTATTAAAGTGTATCATAGCCATTGCAGCACAGAAAGTGTTGGCCTGGGGTAGCAACTATTTAGGTGTATCACACCCATTGCAGCACAGAGAGTGTCGGTCTGGGGTAGCAACTATGAAAGTGTATCACACCCATTGCAGCACAGAAAGTGTCGGCCTGGGGTAGCAACTATTAAAGTGTATCACCCCATTGCAGCATAGAAAGTGTCGGCCTGGGGTAACACCTATTAAAGTGTATCCCAGCCATTGCAGCACAGAAAGTGTCGGCATGGGGTAGCAGCCATCGCAGCACAGAAAGTGTCGGTTTTTAGTACAGTTTCCTGTTATTTGTTGGCTGTAATTGTATTCTGGACATGTTATTGCTATTCGGAAATGCAGCTCATCATAGTTTTGACCGTTTTTGATATACATTTCAAAAGTGAAAGTAGACAGGGTGTGAAATTGCAAGGGGTATAACTAAAGTTGACCTTTGACTCGGTGTTAGTGTACAGCCGAAGCAATTTTTCTTAGAAGATATTCAAACCCCCAATTCATTGATGATGTTTAATAGCAGACATGTTTATTTGCATGATAAAGTAAGTTTCCCAGAATTTTAACAATGTTTGAGATTTTAATGGAAGTTTATGTAATAAACGTGGTTTATGAGAATTCGTAATACCATACACCCATACACTTTGCTTCTCACCAAAACAAACCTACTTTCGATTTCTTTGTTTACAAGCAATACTTCCGGTTACAGTTACTCATTAACATTTTAGTCACATGACTAAATTCAGCCAAAAGCATCCTCTCATTGTTTACATCCTCGGTAGTTACAGTAAACTCTGTATATCGTCGCTTCCAATGCCAATACACTTTATAAACATAAAACCCCCTGCTATCGTAGGCTCTGCATGAACTGTTGCCTGCTATCGTAGGCTATGTATCAACCTGCTATCGTAGGTTGTCCACCCATCCGTCGCCTGCTATCGTAGGCTCTGCATCAACCTGTTATCGTAGGTTGTCCACCCGTCCGTCGCCTGCTATCGTAGGCTCTACTTCAACCTGCTTCCGTAGGTTGTCCACCCGTCTGTCGTCTGCTATCGTAGGCTCTGCATCAACCTGCTACCGTAGGTTGTCCACCCGTCCGTAGCCTGCTATCGTAGGCTCTGCATCAACCTGCTACCGTAGGTTGTCCACCCGTCTGCCACCTGCTATCGTAGACCCAGCATCAACCTGCTACGCAGGTTGTCTACCCATCCGTCGCCTGCTATCGTAGGCCCAGCATCAACCTGATATCGTAGGTTTTCCGCTGCCTGCTATCGTAGGCTCTAGATCAACCTGCTACCGTAGGTTATCCACCTGTCCGTCGCCTGCTATCGTAGGTTGTCCGTCGCCTGCTATCGTCGGCTCTACATCAACCTGCTACCGTAGGTTATCCACCCGTCCGTCATCTGCTATCGTAGGCTCTGCATCAACCTGCTACCGTAGGTTGTCCGTCACCTGCTATTGTAGGCTCTGCATAGACCTGCTACCGTAGGTTGTCCACCTATCCGTCTCCTGCTCTCGTAGGCTCTGCATCAACCTGCTACCATAGGTTGTTCACCCGCCTGTCGCCTGCTATCGTAGGCTCTGCATCAACCTGCTACCGTAGGTTGTCCACCTGTCAGTCCCCTGCTGTCGTCGGCTCAGCTAACCTGCTACCGTAGGTTGTCCACCCGTCCGTCAACTGCTATCGTCGGCTCTACATCAACCTGCTACCGCAGGTTGTCCACATGTCCGCCACCTGCTATCATAGGCTCAACATCAACCTTCTACTATAGGTTGTTCAGCAGTCCGTCGCCTGCTATCGTAGGCCCAGCATCAACCTGCTACCATAGGTTCGCCACCCATCTGTTGCCTGTTATCGTGGGCCCAGCATCAACCTGCTACCATAGGTTGTCCACCCATCTTTCGCCGGCTATCGCAGGCCCAGCACCAACCTGCTACCATAGGTTGTCCCACAGTCTGTCACCGGCTATCGTTTGCTGGACTACAAACCTGCTATCGTAGGTTAACCATGTGTTCTCATAGTCGCAACCTGCGGTCTATATAATTAAATATACAACTTACACGTCATCTGTATCATAATGTTGTACTTTCAACTATGTCATTTAAATCCTATAATGCTCTTTTCATCATCTGTTATATGTATTGCTTATCAAGGACATTACTTAAGGTGTCATTTCCCTCTTTCTTGGGATCAAAACATTTGACAAATGTTTTCTTTGGGCATAAGGCTTCAATTATCAGCCTTTCCTCCCAAGAAAGAATGAGGCATGCTGGCTCAGCCCTCACCAGACTATGTATATAATACTAATAACTAGTCATTACATTAGCTAGTCATTACAATCTAGTCATCTTAGTCTGGGGTACTAAGTCAGTTATGCCAATAAACTTTATAAGCAAAGTTCCTTCTTTGTCAACTTTACTATCCATGTATGTAGATTAAGCATAAATGGAAGTTTATGTAATAAACGTGGTTTATGAGAAATCATAATACCATTCACCCATACACTTTGCTTCTCACCAAAATAAACCTACTTTCGATTTCTTTGTTTACAAGCAATACTTCCGGTTACAGTTACTCATTAACATTTTAGTCACATGACTAAATTCAGCCAAACAGCATCCTCTCATTGTTTACATCCTCGGTAGTTACAGTAAATTCTGTATATCGTCGCTTCTAATTCTGTATATCGTCGCTTCTAACCGCCATCCATACCCACCACATCTCCTTGTTGAGCAATGCCTACTGGTTTAGTATGGGGCGGCATGCTTCTTTCTTCAGAGGGCATAAGGCTTCAATTATCAGCCTTTCCTCCCAAGAAAGAATGAGGCATGCTGGCTCAGCCCTCACCAGACTATGTATATAATACTAATAACTAGTCATTACATTAGCTAGTCATTACAATCTAGTCATCTTAGTCTGGGCTACTAAGTCAAGTATGCCAATAGACTTTATAAACATAGTTCCTTCTTTGTCACCTTTACTATCCATGTATGTAGATTAAGCATAAACAGGTTGTCAACATTCTCACTTCACTATGGAAGGGCCTTGGAGATCCAATGTACGCTACTATAGCATTTACACTAAAATTCAGATTGTAAATGGGGATAAAGTGGTACACCAGGCTTCTTTTTAATAATTATCCTGCGCGCAAAATCCAGGTCCGTGACTCCAAGGTCAAGGTCACACTTAGAGGTCAAAGGTCAAAACACTTCGGGAGGCATCATTTTTTTGTGTTTTTTGTTTGTTGAGTATTCAGAAACTGCATCTAATCAATAACAGTTCCGTGTATAATGATCATAGTTGTTTAGAGGCTGAAATGTGAACGCTCCCGCAACTGTCAAGGCGGTTTCAGAATATAAGTAGCAAATATCGTTAACAAAGTCAAAGTCGAAAGTGAGACATGTGAACGCTGTAGCGGCCTTGCAGGCAGCAGCGCAAGTGTCAACGGTCGCAGAGTTGATCATATCCAAGTCATAACCATTGATAAACTTTCGAGGATGTTTCTGATAAGTGTTTCCGTATGCGACACAGTCTGAAACGACAAAAGTAAAGTATACTAGTACCATGTACACGATGCATTTTTAAAGTGACACACGACAATCTTGAAAAAAAATTAAGCATCAAAATTAACGTCTTGATTTATTAATCAAATATCTTGTGGACTTTAAACCTGCTAGCATATAATTAAATAAAAAAAAATGAGTTTTTATGTATTCTTCTTATTCTACCATATATGTTATATATGGTAGAATTATATGTATATTACTGGTGCCAACTAAATACCAGTGAAAATGGTAAAGGAAAGGCACACGTCTTCGTCAATTATTCTAATAGCTATGGTGGCTGATTTCTGCCATGTCGTCTTTTCGTTATTTCGCCGCGAAAAGACGACAGAACGAAAAGACGACAGGACGAAATGACGCCAAATTCAGCGCGAAAAGACGACAGAACGAAAAGACGACAATATCAAATGGCGTCTTTTCGCGGCTCTAGTGTCGTCTTTTCGTCATTTCGCGTGGCGTTCTGTCATCTTTTCGCACTGCTTTTGGCGTCTTTTCATTCTGTCGTATTTTCGTTCTGTCGTCTTTTCGCGCTGCATTTGGCATCCTGTCATCTTTTCCCGGCGAAATAACGAAAAGACGAAAAGACGACAAATGGCAGAAATCAGCTACCATAAATAGCAGATATAAAAATCGAACATGAAATGTAGCTTCAAGACCACAGTCAACCAAACGCACTTATAGCACAAACACTATTTACAAAGACGAATAAAAGGCAAGATATGACATAGCAAACATAAAAGGGTCGACAATACCGCCTTGGAACAGACAGTGGCAAATATGGCCGCAGGCGGTTTAAACCAGGTTCTAGGGTACACCAAACCTCACTCTTACTCTATTTTCATCCCAATAAAACAGGACAATGTAAATAAAGATATCCCCACCATATGGTCCACAAAACCAACAGCCTCAGATGTTTATATAATACAGTCACTAGCTAAAACTATCAAGTCATCAAAATAGAAAACGTAGTAGTGTTATTACTTACCGATCCTTTGGGATCATAAAACCCACTCTTTGTGGTTTAAAAGTAGAATAACGGTGTAGGCGGTTATAGAGGCCGTGAGAGGTTTTGCAGATTATATTACCTTTCATTAACAGTTTCATCGGTGAAAGATTGGGATTTCTCAGTGAAAGAATATTCATAATCGCTAAATATTATTCACTAACCCCGCACACAAAAATAACTAACTGTGAAGATGAGTTATGACGTAAATAAAGCGGTGCTGACGTCGACGTCATCCGCCGATAACGTTCAAGAAAGCGAATAATGTCGGTTAAAATCATGCACAAATTGATTTAAAATACACAGATTATTTAACTGCTGTGTTCGATTATAGAGAAATCCTTCAATCGATGGTAGACGTGTTTTGTTTTTGTTCGTGAAAAGAACCCCACGTATACCATCTCGTGAAAGATTTCCCTAGCTGTTAAATAATCTGTATTTAACAGTTTAAATATAACCGAGTCTACTACTTTCCTCTCTTGTTTTGTTTTTTGTTTCCAAGGGATCCCCTTTTCAGTATTTATTTGACATTCACACTAGCGTTTGTTTAGTACTGTGTGTTCCCCTAATACAGATCAGTAGTGTTAATACTGACTGGTCCTTTGGGATCATCAAACCCATTATTTGTGGTTTAGAAGTAGAAAACCGTTTACGCCGGTGCTAGTGGGGCGTGAGATGTGTTGCAAGTTATATTACCTCTCATGAACAGACTCAATAAAACAGAGTCAGCTACTTTTCTCTGTTGTTTGTGTTTGTTGTTTCCAATGGATCCTCCTTTCAATTTTTAATTTACATCAGGTGTTTGAGGAAGGGTTGTTGACATAAAGATTAAAGGGAATGTAGCGACACAGCCAAACATCTTTATTATTAAGAGTTCTAAAAAACTTGAATAATGGTGAAAGAATTATCAAAATCGGATGATAAACAAAGAAGATATGATCATTTGAAGTTTCTGTTGGAACGGACATGGAAGCTGCCATTTTGAGAGCTATGACATCACGGTTCTAAATGAGCATATATGGAATATTTATAAATATGAAAATTTACTGAATTATAGGTGAAAATGACAGCAACTGTATGAAAAATATGTAATACTTAATGGCAATAATGCTTTATATGACTAGTAAAAAAAATGCATGTATTTGCAGTGATTTTTTTCGTTTTAAATGATATTTATCAATATTCCAAATATGGTAGTATGGAACTATGACGTCATAGTTCTAAAAATGGCGGCTCCCATATTCGTTTTAGAACAACCTTTAAATGGTCATAACTTTTTTGTTTATCATCCGATTTTGATAATTCTTTCACCTTTTTCCAAGTTTTTCAGAACTCTCAATAATAGAGCTTGTTTGGCTGTGCCGTTACATTCCCTTTAAGACTTACTGTTACTTTTCGTCAGATTACACATGTTTGAGGTTAAAATGATTATTGATGAATAGACTAATAATTCAAACTTTTTAGGTTGACTAGGTGGCCGAGTGGGCTAACGCGTCTGATATTGGGCGAGGCGCTGTGTCTATGTTGGTATCTAGGTTAGCAGGTTCGAATCCGTTGGTAAGTGGTTGATACAACATTTTCTCCACATATATATATATATATTTTTATTATTGTTTACACTTACCTTGCGTGCGAATGCACGTGTCCGAGGATGGATTGTAACTGTATCCTGGTGTACAGACACATACATTCAGTATATATTCACAATACCGATTTGACTTTGGCTCACAAAGACAACTAGAATCGCATCCTTCCTGGTATTTTGCTGAAAATTTAAATCAAACTGTTTCGATGACCCAATTTGTTTACATTCTTCATAGTACTGTTTATATGTTTACGCCATTTATACATATATCGCTATACATGAACTAGTTGAAGTTTTTTTAAACGTTTCTTGAATTTCGTTTGCTCTCCTTGTTTGATAAATTGAAATGTAAGCAAGTACTCAATGACTTGGCAGAAGCCAGATCAACAAGAGGTACGACAAGACAAGCTTTGAGACAAACATCAAACGATACCGTCCTTTGAGGACGTAGGTAAACGTCATCATAGGGTCAATCTGTTTTGAATTGCTAATATATCAAGAAAAATACATCTGTGCCAATACGATTCTGCTAATCCCGTTATTATTTTTGACAATGTTGATTAAATCTATTTGCGTTTGTGGATTGTAAATGCAATATCAGGGATGTTTTCTTATGGCATTTTCGACCCGTGTGGTTCCCGGGCAAAGCATATGGCCACTGCAGATCCCGTTAGAGGGATAGGCAGATGGGTAGAGCCCCCTCCACCAAATTCATGTTCATTTTATCAGTTTTTGTTCATGCTCATTAAAGGTCTTCATCATGACCTCTACATTGTTTCAGGTGCCATCTCGCTCAAATCACTAGAGCAGTGGCAGAAAAACAAAAAACGTGGTTCCAGCGTAAATGGAGTGTCTACAATAGAATTTGCAGCAACTCTGCAGGTGAGAAGGTTCTAGGCCCATTTTCCATATTTTATCTCGATGTAAATGGAGTGATAGCCTGGCATGTTTATTCCTGTTAGGCGCCATATAACCTTTCATGTGTTGGTGCTCCTTAAAACCCAATTCAATTCAATTATGGCATTTTCGGGTCTTTAAAATATAAACAGTTTTGTCCAAATGTATGTTATTTACAGAAAGTGTTACCATATATACTAGTAGGACGTACAGTATCTGCCAAACGAATTATTTACAACAGCTTGCTCCGAAACTATTTATCAAAAACTTCAGGAAATGTCAGACAATATTTGTTAAAAGTCTCAAATACAAACCTATTTTTTTTTCTTTTCGTATTACAAATGATATATAAATTACACTTATTTGATTCATGCCATAGAATAATCTTGTTTACAGGTCTTGAACCTATGTTTATTTGTGGCTTTCCTAAAACCTTAATATGTAGCATTTCAGTTTGACTAAAAAGAAAATAAGACATTTCAGTAATTATCGTAAGGTCGCTTGAAGTATTTTGTGCCAGTCTCCGACCCCAAACCGCCAGGTGCAGTGTACACCGTCCTGCAACCATAACACTTTGCTGCGGGAGTCCTTTTATGGAACACACCTTTGCAGCCCGGATTTTTCTCACATAAAATTACACACCCCAGAGACCTATCTACACGGATATTTGTTTCAAATTCTACATCAGCTCCAACGCATTTCATATTGTCCAAAGACTGATCTCGAATGTAATTTATACTCAACGACAAATCGAATAATGATGTTATAACCAACGTTACAAAAACGTGTTCCATCTTAACATAAGTTCTTTCTTAAAAAAAATAGTTTTGACTAAAGACGCCGATGTAACTTAATCTATAAGACAATATGCAATATAACTGACTACCAATGTGCTTTTTATTTATATCTAGAGCTTACCAGAGCTACCGATTTTGTCGAATAACAATTACACAGGTCCACTATCTCTGCATTCCGCAGGCTTCTGCATTCCGTAGGTGGAGAGGAAACACCAGTGATTCAGATTATAAAAAACAAAGTTTACAGGCTCGTATCCATGGAGGACACTTTCTGTATACCGTGGCAGAATGACTCTCGCACGAAGAACTATCCAAACCAAAGGGAAATTTTTTTCTGCGAAAAAATGGTCAATTACACTTTTGGGGCGGATACATTCCAAATTCGACATCGAGTCGTTTAAAGACAATTTTATATTATACACTTTTATCAAATAACACGGCTCCTGGGAGTGTAATAAAACTAGTGTATTACAAATGCTAATGAGGGCATCATCACTGTAGTTGTTTACAGTAAAACACTTAGTCTCATTTGTTTGCATGATATATCTTACGATACGCTCAGACACTTAAATTATTACTTTTATTATTATTATTATTTGAAATCTTTATAAAATGCATGTTTGCAACGTCAAATTTGGTTTAAAGGGACACTGTCCGTAACTTTTAGCTTATAAAACACCCAATAATTATGTCCGCAAACATTATACACTAAACATTTTTCAATATTTACTAATTAAAAGCAAGATTGTTTAACGGAATTCAATCGCGGTACAAACAAAAGCAAATCCACTTCGTGGGTTTGAACTCGCAGCCCAAACTCGCAGTAAAAAATAAGTGTGCGTGAACGTAAAGTTGTCGGAACTCGCTCCCGACTGAGCTAAGCGGGCTATACATATTACGCAATACATACTATGGTGAAGACCTAGTGCGCTATGGAAGTCACGTGAACGCATAAAAGGTAAATAGTGTGGGTCCCACTTTATTTACATTTAATAATTAATTTTTTTTTTTTTCAAACTCTCGAATGTATTCCTACATACTTCTTAGGGTCTATCCTCATGTTTTCATGTATACATTTCAATGAATAAAAGTCAGACAGTTATTTGGTTATGCTCAATATCTGCTTACTTACGGACAGTGTCCCTTATATGTTGTTTATGCAATATTTCCACCCTTCATTGCTAGCTTCAAATACTTTTAAGGAAAATGGCTGAAGTTATTTTATTTTGAGTTATGATCAAAACTATCATAAGTTGTTTCATGGCCCTCCTCAGGCAATATTTGTAGCGTGAACGCGTAACATCCGCGTAACGTAGCTTAAGTCATGTAAATCTCAAAACGACGTCATGATTTCTTTTACAATTTGCCACCGTATACATGACAACATTAATGTGAAACTATCACGTCGTAGGTATGTTATGTGATAAATAGAATGTATATTTGTTTGTTTGTTTGTTTGTATGGTGTTTTACGTATTTTCAACACATGTAAGGTTATATATGACGGTCGATGTTTTTGTGGTGGAGGCAGACCACCCACTTTTCCTGGGTAGAACCAGTACTGTACAACTCCCGCCATCCGTAAGAATCGACACCTCACTTACAAGTCGAGCTCCCGTATATAGAGAATCTTAATTGAGTGACGGTGTTGAATTGACGTTAATAAACTCGTTCGATAAAAACGTTTGATTAGAGCATCGTATCTTATCATATAACTTTTTATCAACGACATGGGAACTTCTTTATTGTCAACTGTATTACCATGTGATTTCGTTCAATAAATACTGAAAAGGGGACCCCTTGGAAGCAACAAACACAAACATGAGATAAAAGTAACAGACTCGGTTTTATTGAGTCTGTTCATGAGAGGTAATGTGAAGTGCAATACCTCTCACGCCTCCTAGCACCGGCTTAAGCGATATTTCACTTTAAAGCCACAAAGTTCGGGTTTGATGATCCCAAAGGACAAGTAAGTAATACCTATTGTTTTTTTTTTACCGCAAAACGTTCAGACTTCGAGTATATATATCTAACTACATATTTAAACCTTTTCCAATCAAAGGGGAGAATATTTCTTTATACATTAAACCTACGCACTCAATAAAGATGATGATGCGAAAATGGGTCTAAACATGTTAATATAATTAAATTTAAAGCAAGGACTCACATTTCGTTTCAATCAACTAAAACCTCAAACACACAGTTTTTTTATTAATATAAATATTCCAGATGGCTTTCTACCATCTAGCTTAATTATACCTGGGTAAACAACATACACAATTTATGAACAGAACACTGTCGAATTTGAAAATCCGTCAGCGCATTATCATCGAACTGGGCAACGACATTTCAAATTAATAAATCTATAGAGTTACAACATCGCGGTTATTTGTATAAGTTGTATTAATTTAGCAAAAACAGATCAACATTTGTTAATAAAATTACATCAATCACAGCTATGTATTATGAATTACATCTTTTTAAAACATAAATAAAAATGCATTATTTGTCTAGGAAAAACACGGAGAATGAGCGTGCACCCCATTAGTGCCTTAAATGTACAATGTTAAAGAGTATGAGAGTGTACCTTTGGAAACGGGCGAGCACGATACATACGAAATATTGCAGTCTCGGTTTGATGGACACTGTTCATGAACGGTAGTGAAATATGCTTGCTCACGCCCCCTAGCCCCGGGTTGAGCAGAACTCAATATTCATAAACTCAATAGTACAGAATTTTAACCATCCCGAAGATGGCATGCATATGGCGGTGGACATAGCGACCTTTAAACTTATTACATCCCCATTTCCAGCGGCATATGATCTCAGTATCTAACAAAACTCTATGCCCCGAAGAGCGAAATAAACCAAATGGAATTTAGTTGGGAGCAGCGGTTATGAAGCCTCACAAGTAGCAGTCAAACGACTAAATTAAAAAGCAGACAACATATCCTAAGGGTGGTTAAACATTACCCAGAGCCTTTATAGGCCGGGGTTGTGGAACCACCGAATCGAAAGTTAAGTAAGAAAACAAAAGCAATTGAAAATGAACCACCGCTATCTAAATATAAGTATCTGGCTCAGCTCTCTCAGCTATCTCCAAAGATCGAATGAATAACAGTCCTGATTGCAAGCGCTTGAACTATGAACATTAGCAATATGTCTGTCATGTTATGGTATAGTTCATTGCGCTTCATTCAGGAAAGTATACATTTTGAATTCATGCAGAATAATTATAGAAATTTAAGCTAACACTTTATCAAACCACAAAGACATGATCGACAAATAAGCATACAACAACATACGTACAGATCCTTTATTCCTTTATGAAAACATGAGAAAGATGGTCCTATAGAAACCACAGCAACCAAATGCAATAGCACCGAAGGTCTGCACTGTACCTCAATCAAAGAGCAAGTTAAATATACAACGAAAAGGACAATACACAACACAAATTTTTTGAAGACATGGTTGTCTTCAAATGGTCTAGCTTAAATCGATTTTATAAGTACAAAGTCTCGCTATTATCCTGTCTTTAGCACCCAGATAGACAATACAGTGTAAACAAAAGTACACCCATCAAAAGGAAATCTCTAGACATAAAATCCACATCCAGAGAAATTAGCAAACGATACACGTATATGATGTTGTAAAGTTATATACACAATACGTACTTAGAAGTGTACTGATCAACTACAGAACTTTCATCCAAAGAGAAGCCCAATATCAGGTATGACCAGAAAACCGGATGGACGAAAGTTCAAGCACCAACCTCCCCTTTCATGGTTTCAGAAGATGTAATCATAGAGTCCCACGAGGTTGTCCAGTCATCGCACAAGAGAAAATTGAATCATAGTGATTGACTGTAGATGGGTAAATCACCAACCATGAATTGCATTTAAATTGTTTCCTGACGCATTTCCTGATTAATTGTGTAAAGTGGACAAGAAATCCGCCAGACCTCTTTATTTCCGAAAGTAGGTATACATTCGAACAGGAAATGTAGCATTCACAGAACACTGTCAACCAAAAAACACGCATTAACACAAACAACAATTACAATGTTAATAAAAAGCAAGGCAAGTGACAACACAAACACAAACGGATTGACAATATGGCTACCGCCTTGGAGTTTATACATCACATCTCCATAGAATAAAGGTTATGTTATTCCGAGTCGCTGACATTTGTTAATGTTGTACTTACTTCTTCAATAGGTTTTGGTGGTGACGATAGAACTCTGAGAACTTTAGTTTACTTGTAATCACTTGATTTCGATTATTAAAGTCCTGAGTATCGTTACATGCCCTGATACTGCTTCTATAATTCAAAGCTTTATTATGCAAAATGTTTCTCGACCCCATATTGACAAGGGTTCTGACCACGCCAACCATTTTCTAAAATACGATATCTTAACAAGGGCATTGAGTTATAGACATGCCAAGTATATTTCGCGATAATCGTGTTATTCATTCTGTACCTAAATATTAAAATAAAGAAAATTCCAATTATTTGCAGAAGTACGAAAAGCCTATTAGACATACTGTTTCAAGTACAACACACCTTTGCTATGATCCGGCTGGTCATGCCCTCACTGGTAATTTTGAAATTATAGATAAAAGTATTCGTCATTTGTTTTCTAAAGGTCCGACGTATAGATCGCCTTCAATGATATATTTTGATGCGTGTTGTGCTCAGATAGCCCAATTCATTTAGAATTTTAGTATAAAATGGTGTCGTAGAGAACATGTGGATCCGAACTCTCTTTCCAAAGTCAATTATTAAAATCATAGATACTCAAACTTGTATTCAGCTAACCTTTTTTTACTTCCTCCGAGACCTAAAGTTTCGTTTCATGATTTGAAATATATATGCTAGGTTCCCACTATCACGATTCGCGGCACGATTGAAATCGTGGACTAATCGTGGTGATCCTATCAGATCTTATCAGATCTTGAGGTCAGTCGTGGCAATCGTGTTAATCGTAGATTTTTTTTGAACGGTTCAAACTTTTTCTACGATCAACACGATCAATTGTCAATCGGGATCATCGTATCAGATCGTATTGCATCGTAACAAAGCGTGACAGATCGCATCTAATCGTGCTTCCAAATCGTGGTGATCGGGATCGATCTTAAGACAAGACAAACACCAAGCTCTGTTGAGATGTGTTGCGATCTCCCACGATCTGTCACGATCTGTTATGCTCTGTCGGGTCCCATTGCTCAAGACCTGACACGAATGACTCACGAGCAGATAGGAGTTGATACGAGAAGATGCGAGTAAATGCGAGTAGATACGAGTAGTTACGTTTTTACACGAACGCTCACGATCTGTTACGAGTTCTCGTGCCCATATATATATACCGGACAAGATTTAATGCGTCTCATTCAGCGATCTACTCTTGAAGAGAGCACATCTTAGTAACCTGCCTTTGCTAGTAATTTTTAGAGCCTTTGAGAGATGCCACCCAAGGGTACCAGAGGCAAGAAGGGAAAGGGCAAGGTTGTCCCACCCCCGGAGCCTGAACTAGTCCAGCCAGAGCCGGCACCAGAGGAGACAGATGAGAGCTACCCCTCCGAGAAAGCAAAGAGAAAAAAAACAGTCACTGCCTTCTCTGAACAGCAAAAGGAGGAAATCATTGAGTTCCTCATGAGAAATGAGGTCCTGTACAGCAAACGCCTTTCGGGGTTCAAGGATGTTATCCAGAAGGAGGATCTCTGGGCTGCACAGGCTGCCAAGATGAATAGTACTGTAGAGCAGCTAAAAATATGGTACGCAAGCATGAGGACCATGATGGGCCGGCTGAAGAAACGTGCCAAGAAGAGTGGGTCAGGAGGAGATGCAATTACTGACATGAACAGCACAGAGAAGTGGGTATGGGATAAGTTCTCTTTTTTGATCCCTCACATTGAGACGGTGGATGCCAGAAATGTGGCCTCCTTTGCAGCAGCAGCAGCAAGTGCCAGTGGCACTGAACTTACACCTTTCACCAACCAAAACTCAGTAGTTGCCTCTACCATGCCAGTGGCACTGAACTTACACCTTCCACCAACCAAAACTCAGTAGTTGCCTCTACCACCAGCAGGGTTCCAACACCAACACTCCCAGCAGCCTCACCACCAGCCCCCCCCAGACAGCCTCCCAGCCAGGGTCGGTCGGCTCCAGACGGGGCAGTGAGGATAGGATGACCACTGGAGAACTGAGTAAGTATTATCTCCCCTAATAACAATTGCAGTTTCATTTAATTTCACATTAAGATATTCTAGGAGAAATAATTACTAGAAATAATAACATTTCTAAAAAAGAAAAGGCTCCCTCTTTGGTGTAGCGGGAGGGTCAACAAGATTATATTTAGTGGGACTTAAAATATTTTTAGTCGGACTAAAATTTTGTAGTGGGACTAGAAATAATTTAAGTGGGACTAAAATAATTTTTAGTCCCACTAAATATAACTTTAATCCCACTAAAAATAATCTTTTTGGCCATCTCGGTAACCATATCCCTCGCTTTTTCTCTTTCAGAAGAACTGCTGGTTGAATTCATGTCCAGAAGTACTGCTGCGTGTGGCAGCTCCTACTTTGGAAAGTATGTGGAGGAGATCCTGTCCAAGTTGCCTGGGGAGATCAGGAGGGATGCTGAGGCGAACATCATGCAGGAGCTACACAGGGCTCAACGTCAACGGGCAGCTGAGCATAGCCAGACGCAGCCACCACCAAGCCAAGACCAGCAGGCCCCCATCCAGTTCCAGCAGCAGTTCCAGCAGGCCATGTGGCAGCCTCAACCCTCCCATTGGCCACCTCGCCCTATGGGACCTCAACCCAGTATCTGGGCTAGTCAGGACCGCAGCTACGTCCAGCGACAGTTCCCCACGCTCCCGATGACCAGCCCACAAACCAATAACCCTCAGCCAGGACCCTCCTTCGTCAGCCTGCTGGGACCCAGTACAACAGATGCCGGCAGTTTCAACCTCTCCTCGCAGCTCAACACCCCTGATTCACTTGCTAAGGATGATGACACAGACCTGTACCAGGCACAGGAAGACCCCCTGGACGACCAGTAGAGACTCCTTGTGGTAGAAGTCCCCCAAGAAACAGACACTCCTTAATGGCCATCTTTAAGGCCACTCACTTCCTCTCAATAGAACAATATGTTATGATAACAAAAAATAAAAGAAATATAAAATAAAAAATAAAATAAAACGAAAGTCGTTAACTTACTTGTCTGCATGAATATTTATTTGATGTTACACTGAATGGTATATGTAATTTGAATGAAATGCAATTGACTATTTACCCATTTATGCCTGATAGAACCTTCTGTTTTAATAGGATTTATAATATTTGGATGGTTCATTACACATTATAAGGGGGTGAAGGTCAGAAAGGTCAACTATTTTTTATTGCTAAAGGACAGACAGTGGAAATTCTGATGAGATGCCACTTTCTGCGACATTCCATCTGGATCTGCGCTGACTGACATAGTCCCTTTTTGAGGACGCTACCTAAGCATAAATGGGTTAAAGCTGGTTGATCGTCCGGATTTCTTGAAAATAATTGATTGAATGGAGTTTTCATTATTTCAGTTATATCGCGGCGAAGTTCACTTATTCATGCGCTTCATGGGATTCACCATTACTAGTTCTTGAAAATGAGGAGGAGGGGGATGGGGTACCATGTTATTTGATATTTGACATGTCACCTATATATAACCCTTTACTCCATAGATACTCATTTCAACACATCAATAAAAAAAGAAATTTGAAAACTTTGTGACAAAAGGAGAATTTGCTCATAACGAGCAAATTCTCCTTTTGTGACAAAGTTTTCTACTCTGTCACACGATTTAACCACAAATTAGGCAAGTTCTGAATTGTCGTATGCATAGGTCTTCGATTTGGGAAAGTCCATTTCCTACAGTTTTTTTTTTCAGAAACAAAATTCAAAATGTCAAATATCATCCTCTCCACCTTCCGCGTCATGCAGCCCGGCCATCCTGTTCTGCCATGCGACCGCACCTTGTGGTGAGTTGAAGAAGGCATTCAGGAGTTTCCTCTGATGCTTCGCCTCTGCTCTAGCTGAGTTGATAGGTGCAGGAGGTTGATCCACATCTAGCCAGTCCACTTGGTCCCTTCCAGGGGCGGATCCAGGATTTCAGCTTAGGGGGGGCGTAAGATTTTGGTCAATTTTCGGGTCCGTTTCTATCCTCATAAAACGGTTGCGGTAGTGCATTGATAGGGTAAAAAAGTCCGTTTTCAAATAACAGGATTTAACAATGTGTTAATTAAACCACTCCTTAGCCATTATGCGTCGAGCGAGCGAAGCGAGCGAGAACATTTTTTTATACTGAGGGCGTGCATCGAAATTGTTTGATATTTTATCTACAGTAACATGGAAATACATGTATGAATACAAAAGTAAGTTTTCAAATCAAAGGATTTAACAATTTGAATGTGTTAATTAAACCACTCATTAGCCATTGTGTCGAGCGAGCGAAAAAATTGTTTATACTGAGGGTGTGCATCGAAATTGTTTGATATTTTATCTACAGTAACATGGACATACATGTATGAATAAAAAAGGTCCGTTTTCAAATAAAAGGAATTAAAAATGTGTTAATTAAACCACTCATTTGTCATTATGCGGCGAGAGAGCGAAGCGAGCGAAAAAAAAATTATACTGAGGGCGTGCATCGAAATTGTTTGCTATTTTATCTACAGTAACATGGACATACATGTATGAATAAAAAAAGTCCGTTTTCAAATAAAAGGATTTAACAATGTGTTAATGAAACCACTCATGAAACCACTCATTAGTCATTATGCGTCGAGCGAGCGAAGCGATTGGAAAAAAAAATATACCGAGGGCGTGCATCGAAATTGTTTGATATTTTATCTAATTACCACTCATTAGCCATTATGCGTCTAAAAAATTTAATAATACTGAGGGCGTGCCTTGAAATTGTTTGGTATTTTATCTACCGTAACATTGACATGCATGTATGAATAAAAAAAAAGTCCGTTTTCAAATAAAAGGATTTGAGAATGTGTCAATTAAACCACTCATTAGTCATTATGCGTCGAGCGAGCGAAGCGAGCGAAAAAATTTTTTATACTGAGGGCGTGCATCGAAATTGTTTGATATTTTATCTACAGTAACATGGACATACATGTATGATCCGGAATTTTTAGGGGGGGGGGGCGCGCCGGGTGCGCCCCCCCCCCCCCCCCCCCCCTGGATCCGCTAGTGCCTTCATGCCCCTGGGATGACATTGTGGTTTTCATCCTCATGGTCCGCCTCTATTGCTGCAATGCCTGGATGCCTCAGCCTCAGTAGGTTGTGCAGAACCACTGCCGCCTCCACTATATCCTTCACAGTATTTGGCTTCTGCTCTAGAGTCCTGAGAAGACACCTGAATCTATTGGCCAGAATCCCAAAGGCATTTTCCACCACACTCCTCCCCCTTGAGAGTCTGTAGTTGAAAATCCTCTCCTCCCTGGACATCCCTCTTCTGCCGTATGGCTTCATGAGGTAGTTCCTGAGTGCGAAGGCGTCATCCCCTAGGATGAAGAAGGGCATGTATTGATGGTCATCAGGACTTGCAGTCAGAGGGCAGGGTGGGGGGGGGGAATCCTAGGGCCTCCTCTTCCAGGCCGCTGAACAGCTCCGAGTCGCCAAATATCTGAGCATCTGACATGTGTCCTTTTCCACCAAGCTCGATCCGCACAAACTTGTAATCTGCATCCACCAGGGCCAGGAGTGGTATCGAAAAGAAGCCCTTGTAATTGTAGTACAGGCTGCCAGTGTGTGGTGGCTTCTTGATAGCAATGTGTTTGCCATCCAGGGCCCCAATGGCGGGGGGATGTTCCATCTTTGCTCAAACTGGTTAGCTGCGGCTCTCCAGGCTTCAGGGGTCACAGGTAGGCTGAACACTTCATCTGTGTACGCTTGCACAATTGCCTGGCACACTTCTGGAACCATCTCTGAGATGCCGGACACTCCACACCTAAAGGCATACGCAAGGGACCGATAGTTGTCTCCAGTTGCGAGGTGCCTCAGTGTCACTGCCAGTTTCAGTCCAGGTGACAGGGGTTGCCTGAAACTGGTGACTTCCCTCTCGATTGCTGGGGCCACCCTCTGCAAGACTTCATCGAAGATCTGTGGTGTTAACCTTGTGTAGTTTTGGAACGCTACTGGATCCTCCAGCCTCAAATGGGTGGAGAACTGACCAAGCTGTTGTCTCCTCTCCTCTCTGAGCCATGGTCGCACCCAGAATTGCCTGACTGCAGCTCTCCTGGCCCTTTGTGGTTGGGATTGTAGCTGGTCTGTCTGCTGCTCTTCTTCTTCCCCTCTGGCGATAATGTAAGTATACAGTAATACTGCAAATGCCACGTTGTCATCATCCGCAACTCCTGCCATCATCAATGGTTGAGGGTTGTAGTGTTCACTCTGTAAAAGTTCAAGAATCAATGAAGTCCATGGTCAGTCGGGCTGTATATATACCCGTCGGGGTCCAGTCGTAGCTCAAATCGTGATCACCCTCGATCATGATCGTGAAAGACATCGCGACCACAATCGTATCCTATCGTAACGGAGCGCATCGGTTCGTGATGAACGTATCGGAACGTATCGGAACGTATCTGCACGTACCAGATCGTCCCAATTCGGGGAACCCGATCGTGATGATCGTGTCAGATCGAGACCCAATCGTGGACTCGATCGAAACAATCCTATCGGAACGTATGTGATCGTATCTGAACGGGAGATCAGACCATGACAGATCGTGACACCTGAAATTGACAAATCGTGACCAGATCGCATCCGAGCGCAACAAATCGTATCAGAACGTATCGACTCGCATCACCTCGTATCCAAACCTGAAATTTCATAGAAGTTCCACGATCAGCTACGAATGGCCAATCGTGGCGTTCGTAAACGGATCGCACGACAGTGGGAACCTTTTACGTCACTGTTTCGTTTATGTAACTCGGGAACACAAATATATACAAATATGTTTGGATGCATGGTTATTATATTTCTTGGCTGACCGGTCTCGTGACCTTGACTTTTCCTAGCCTATGTAAATACTCAACGATACAATGCATCCAAACATGTTTATTTTATTATTATAAGCTACTTATATATATTTATTTTTTGCTTGCCAGATATTTAAATGTACAAAATAGCTACTGTTATATGTCAAATTCAGAACACACGTAAAAACATAATTTGGCAACACCTTTAGGGTGGGGTTGGAGAGGGTGGATTTCATAACATACTCTGCATACCCTTTCTTAAATAATTGGGGTGTCTACAAACCACCTGCACCCACCCTCCCCTATACGCACCTGTTCCTATCCAGTTAACAAAATGATTAATTTGTCGGTAAATATCTAGACTAGGTTACCACAATCATGCAATAGTTTATCACGATATCATGCAATAGTCGGTGTTATTAAACACATTCTGATCTGTTATGAATATGTACACGCTAAACGAAATGTTTTAATACCCTATATGATTATATAACTAGACAACATTTTTGATTGAAACAATGTTTATTGCATACAATCTTAATTACACCTCGCAGCCATGTTGACAATTAATTGGCGGAGGTGTATGAGTATTAATCAGCATCACCGGGAGACTAGGATACAACATTTCACACACACACACACACACACACACACACGATACCTTAATCACAAATGTACTGATAAAAACAACCGGGTTCGTTGGTGTATATTACGAAATCATGTTCATGCCATCTCATTTTCGCAGGCACTTGGGAGTATTGAGAGGAAGCTGCTAACCCTCCCAACAAATGGTCCTGCACTTGGGAAAGATATATTTGGGATCAAGAGACAACACTGGAGAGAAGTGAGCAGCCATTACGAGAATACACAGGGAGCTAAATCTACTTAGGAACCAGTTCAGTACCACAGAAAGGGAGGGTTTGAAGTAACTTCGTGATAGTATTAGAGAACGTTTGAAGACTTTGAGAGCAGCGGAGTATATCCAATCCGTACACATTCAGGTCAACCTTACTAGATGGGTTAAAGTCTGGAAAGATAGACAGCAATAATGAGGAGGTAGAAGAGCTTCAGAAAGCCAGTCACTCAGACCCTTAGAGAGAAGATCCTCTATGTAACTTCAGTAGAATCTACCCTGTAGAGCTACCAATCAATCTGGGCATGAAGGAAACGACCTGGAAAGAAGTCTGTGAGATTGTGAAGAAAGCCAAATCCTGTTCAGCTTCAGGCTCGACTGGAATACCGTAGAAGGTGTACAAGAAATTCCAGAAGCTTCTGAGACGTTTGTGACCGCTTCTCCGAACAGTTTGGTTTGTAGGAACGAGAAAGTTTCAGGTTGCTGGCAACAAGCTGAAGGTTGCTGGGCACCAAAGGAGAAAGACCACCAAATCTATATATCGAGCACTTTAGCAGGACAATCTCACTGCTGAGTGTGGAAGGGAAGATATTCCTCTCTATCCTGGCTAGACGTATGACGGTATACATGACATACAACGGATATATACACAAACTTCTGTCCAGAAGGGAGGAATTTTACACAAATGAGAAATAATATTTACCGTAGGTCACCAACAGTGTTTGTCAGCAGTTCTGTGCACGTGGCATGAACAGATTGATAGCCACCGTAGTTTACCTCAAATTGTGCTTGTGTGAGGCCTATAAAATGTTGCTAATTCATCACATGCTTGGGTCACGTGAGGATTTTTCTGGTTGTGTCGAACATACCAGCGCCTTTACCCAGCTACTGCATGCAACTAGAATAAACCAGAAATATATGCCAGTCGTGTGGTGGTTTGACCTAGCCAACGCATACGGTTCAATACCCCATCAACTGATCAAGACAGCTCTCCAACACCACCATGTTCTGACCATGCCATCAAGTTGATCATGAGTTATTTAAACAACATATACTTGCGATTCTCAACTGAAGAGTTCACAGCGACATGGCTGAAACTGGGAAAGGGTAATGTAACTGGGTATGCAATCTCAGTAATATTTTTTTGATGGGAATGAAACTTATCATCAAAGCTACTGAAAGAGAGTCCAGAATTCCCAAAACTGTCAGACATTCGTATTTCTTCTAATAGAGGGTTCATGGATTATGTGATGATAATAACCTCACATCCAGGCTAGATGAATTCTTACAGCCTTTGGATGAATTTTGGATTTCGCCCAGAAACTTGCAACCATGATTAAAGGCTTATCACAGGTGACGTGGTATTTATATATACACAAGCATCTTTGGTTTTACTTCTAATGGCTATTAATGCTGCCTTGTTGGTTAGCGAATAGTTCATGGCGGGGATTTCTTTATTTACACTGTCCCGTTTTATTGGGATGACAGTACGTTAAGTGTGAAGTTTGGTGCATCCTAGAACCTGGTTTAAACCCCCAGCGGCCTTTTTTTGCCATTGACCGCTCATTAATGGTGCGTGTGTTCATTTCTGCTGATTACTATTATTTGTAAGTGATTTTAATAAGCTGCGTATATCTATAAGACCAATTTTCTCATTTATATATCGTTAATCACGTCTATCACATATACCGATTATTTTGATGACCGGAGGGATCTTTGGTTTTGTGTTCGCGCGCTTTCTGTGACTATCTGCCTCTGGTGCATGTGTGATTAACAACTACATTAACTCGTTATGTGTGTGTGAATTGGGGTGTGGGTGGGTGGCGGAATGTAATGTGTTCGTCGCATAGGTAACTGATTAAAGTTAGTCTGCGATTTTAATTGTATCTTTTCGACTTTAATAAAAACTAATGCCCCTGATGGGGTACATTGTGCATACTTGCACGTATTGCCGACTAGATTGGTTGTGGGCCTATTGTTTGGGCGCTTGTTTCAGCCAAAGGTGTTTGGAATTTTTATACAAAATTCATCTAGTACCTAATTAAGTTGTATATCAATGAAACAGACATTTTAGTGGTAAATAAAGATACCTTAATTTTCAAAATCGGTTGATAAATAAACATTTCATGCGCGAAAAGTTAATTTTTGAAAAAATTGAAAAAATATTTATTTTTATTTTTATCCAGAAATGGATTTAAATTGTTGGATATCTGCAACTTTACATTTCGGATATGTATACAACATAAATATTCCGATAAATATATGTAAGTTTAACATTGACCGTGCATGTCACAGCCGGTGGATGTTTTGCCAGTTGAATATCGTGCATACTGTTCTCAACCGGTGTTGTAATATTTCTGTTTCCACAAATACCCAACCAGTAGTATAGGACAAATATAAATTACAAACTATCCAATGTAAATGTGTGTGAACAAAAAAGCCTGTCATTTACAATTGGGAAATATTACATAATTGTCTCTGATTTATATAGGAAATACTATTTCCCAGTACGGAATATTGCTCGGCCTTTTCCGTCAATGGCGGAAATGCCAAATGACGTTCCGATTGTTTGACGGACGTCTTCGTCAGATTCCGTCACTAGGAAATAATGATTACGGAAACGAAGAGTTCCGGTTCCACTCATTGTGTCCGCCAGGTTCGCTGCGCTTCTGACCTATCGTGGCCTTAGACTGGTGCCCAATCGTAACTATTCAAGAATGTACGACCGGTATGCACCAATTGTATAGGTGAAGGTCGTTTGAGCAGGTGCACGTACAGTCGCAATATCTCGTTCACGACCAAAACAAAAATGGCGTCCATCATGGAGAAAATCATCGGCGTTCGCTTAAAAAAAGAGCAAAAATCTGCAATAGAAGCAGCTGATGAAAATTACTCGTCTGTGTTTTGTCAACTGGGTTCGGGAAGTCCAACATTATCAAAGGTTTGGCCCATTTGACATGTGATGGCGTAATTTTGATAATAAACGGACTTTCGCCAAGTAATCAACAACACAGCATCTTCCCAAATAGTTTTGTCCTTCCCTGCGAGTTTCTGACGCAGATGAAATTCAAGGAGTTGGATGCTTTGGTATGGTACATTGTTTATCATTCTGAACATGTTAATTCCATCCTGTTTCTGACTTTGTCACAGGAATTTAAACTATTTTTGGCTTATAAAAAACGCACTAATTTTCTGTTTCTGTGGAATACAGTGAAGGGTCTGTTACGGCTTATAACACCGGGTGGGAGTGCGCTGTGCTAGTTAATTAGTAGCACTTCGAGAGGGCCGATTTAAAACCCTCAACTGTCTGCGTGGACCACTTTATTTTCGCTGTACTAGTTAATTAGTAGCACTTCGGGAGGGCCGATTTAAAACCCTCAACTGTCTCTGCGTGGACCACTTTATTTTCCAGGTGGTTCCAATGTTCAGGCGTTTTCACGAAAAATGAATGTCTGAACTGCTCAGTTTTGAAGATATTAATTTTAAAGCCTCTATCGTTATTTACAAATTGTTTATATAATATGTTGTCTGTGACAAAATCAGTATTTTTTGTTAATGTTTTTGTCTTTGATTCCTCGCATGTTGAATATATTCCTCTGGAGCAATAGCTGGTACTAGCCCCTCCCCTCGACCACTTTGTAAAGGAAGACTAGGCGGTTTGATATCCGTCGATCCAGAAGTGATTGGAGGTCCAATGAGGCCAGCATGCGTCCCATGCATCCTTCATCTTTTGATTTATAATCGTTTGTAATAAATCTAACTGCTTGTCGTTGGACACATTCTAGTTTGTCGATATCTTTCTTTGTATAAGGGTCCCATATGATCGAGCCATAGTCCATGACGGATAGCACCAGCGAGATATATGCTGTCTTCCTACACTCTTGCTGGCAATTTTTCAAGTTTCTTTTTAGAAATGCCATAGTTGCATTTGCTTTTTTGGCGACTTTATTTATATGAGTTGACCACTTCAAGTCATCACTAAGTGTTAATCCAAGATAAGGGTTATCATCAACTTTTTTTAGAATATGATCACATAATGTATAAAAATGTGAAGATTTACAGTTGACACTCATAATGTAACATTTTTTGGCATTAAAAGACATGTCCCATTTATTGGCCCACAGTTCAAGTTCATTTAAATCATTCTGTAATATTAGGTGGTCATTTTCAGTTTTAATTGGTCTATATAATAAACAATCTTCCGCAAACAAGCGTACTTGTGATTTACAAGACGGCGGTAAGTCATTTATATAAAAGATACCGTTCTTTTCTAGATGATTTAAAAGATGTTTACATATGATATGTTCCAGGACCTTGCACAATACCGATGTCAAGGACACAGACCTGTAGTTTTCCGCTAGGTGGACATCTCCTAGTTATGTTCACAAACATAACACACTAATTTAAACATTATTGAATATTTACTAATTAAAAGCAAGATTGTTTGACGGAATTTAATAAATTCCAGTACAAAAAAACAACAAAAACCTTTGTGCGTTTCACGGTTTGAACTTGCAGCCAAAACTAAAATTACACTCGCAGTAATAATAGTGAGCGTGAAGTAGTCGACATCGCTCCCAACTGAGCTAACTGGGCTATTGAGTCGTCAAAAAAATGAAATAAAAACAAAACGAACTGATATACATAATCGGTTTGATTTCGTATTCGGCAGTACTAATGAAATTGTTGAACTTCTTCAGTTTTAAAAATAAGGAAAATCGTCAGAGTGAAAGTGAAAGTAAAAATAAAAAGAGAAAAAATGAAGAGTGTGATACACAGCCAATCAAAAAGTCAAAATCATCTGGTGTAGTGGACAAAAACATAAAAATAAAATGTTTATACTGATTCACATGTTATTTTTTTTTTGCATTTAAATTACGCAATACATCCTGGTGAAAACCTAATGTGCTAATGGAGTTACGCAGAAAAGGTAATTAAATATTATGGGTCCCACTTTATTTACAAATAATAACACTTTTTTTTTTCAAACTCACGAATGTGTTACTACATACTTCTTAATCTTAGTGTCTATGCTCATGTTTTCATGTATACTTGTTTTGTTTTTTTTCAGGGGGGAATTTTGAGTCTGAAAGGGGGGGGGGGGGGGGGGGGGGGAACATACTTTTTGGAGGTGGGAATGCGTCCAGTTAGAATGCAATTAAAAATGTTCCTATATTGATACATTGTAAATGTGTTCATTTTTGTCATAATGTGTTTACCTTCAAATCTTGTCCAAACCTGGCAACAATGAGTTGGATGGAATCCAATGACACCCCTGCTTCAAGCAGATAATACTTCATATCTGTCATTGTGTGTGTGTGTGTGTGACTCTTTTTTAAATGAATTATTTAATATTCACAAACCACACAAGACAGGTATCAAGGGGGACCAGGAACCATGGACCTTTTATATGATAGGATATATTCAAATTGAAAATTATATCCAGTGATATCCCAATGTTGTATCCCAATGTTGTATAGAGCATTTGTAAACTTTTACCTACTTTTACTAAAAATGGTAAAGGACAAGGTATGATAAGGGGGAATTTTGGCCCCCAGTATATTCAAAATGCAAAAAAATAATATTTACATATAATTGTTTGTGCATGTTGAAGTAAATTGATCATATTCTATCTTCAAAATATATTTATTATTATTTTATCACATAACGTCCCTTGTTAGCAGTGTCGAACACCCATTTAATATTCTGCAACGATTTTGATTGGTTGAGTTAAACCTGTAACACTACGCAAGTTTATTAACTGAAACTATTTTATTTATTACAAATTCACCCAGATCTGAGTCATAAACTTATTATTTGTGACAGCTTATAAAAATAATGCACGTTATACAAAACATTGTTGTTGGTTTGTTAAAAAGTTGGCTTAAACAGCTATTTTGTAAAGAGGTAAAACACAGACTCTTTTATACGCAACGTTACGTGTGAGATGCGACGGTACGACGTCACATATTTTATGACGTTTTGGCGCTAAAGTGTGTCTGATGTCGTGGCGGTTCTATGTCCATCTGAATTAATTTTTACTAATTTCATTGCAATGTTATGTGATAAAAAGGATCTTAAACTCGTTCCCATTCCATATAAGATTTATGAAACTCGTTATGAATTATTTCTAACTCGCCAAAAGGCTCGTTAAAATTACAATAATTCATAACTCGTTTCATAAATCTTATATGAAATGGGAACTCGTTTAAGATCCTCTATATATTTATCTAGAAAAATTAACATGGTCTCAAAAAATTCAACTCACTTAGAGCCTTCAAACGTAATTGTAATGAGATTTAATAATGATTCAGTTCATTTGTAGCTAAACTAGATATTCAAAACTTCTGCATTAAAACTTTCAATATTGGGGGCCAATCATACATGTACCTAGTCCTTTGGGATTTTTTTTTACTTTGCACCAAATATCAGTATTTTTGTTATCTTTTGACATTGAATCTTAACATTGTAAGCCTTAAAGAACCACAAGCTCAAGCCTTATAGTGATTACTAATCTGCTCAACACTGACTAGATTTGGAAAGTCTCTTAGGCCAAACAAAATATATGTGCGTTTCCTATTGCATGCTTTAAAAAAATAGGGTAGGTAGTAGGCATTTTCTTTTTTTTTGGAGCAAGATATTGTGAGATTCTACATGTATTTATCTCATAAACCCCATACAAGTTGATGATACAGCTCTTAAGTTTCTCTGTGATGTCAGTTTATCTCGATATATTGTGATAAATCATTGTTCAGAACAAATTAAAAAAAAAATCATAAAAAGTTTTAGGGTTGGCCCCTTAAAATGGGGTCGGTCGGGCCACCGGAAACACATTTTTTTTTGCCTTATCTATGAACTATTGCCTTTCAAAGATACTGGATGTTTAGTAATAGTAATTGTCCCATTGAATGCTATTATACAGCAACAGTTAAATAAATTGGGAGACATCGCCATGTGCCTTACAGCCAAGAGTGACTCAAAAAAATTGAAAAATGGTAAAATATCCTTTATATTTAGTCATCCAGAAGACATATTAAACAACAAAGAAATCAATGAGGTATTCTCATCTGGAACTTTCAGATTGATGAAGCACACTGTGTTTCAAAGTGGGGAATAGAGTTCAGACCTCATTTCAAACAATTATCTGAGTTAAGGTCTGTCATTAAATGTCAGGTGCTAGCCGTTTTTGCAACTGTAACTGAATCTGGACAGACAAATAATACAAAACCTTCTTATGAAAAATTGGAAAAAACATGTGCCAGTAATACAGCAGGGCCTTTTTCATGATTTTGGGAACATGACCTGTACCCCTGGAATTGGGAATTTTAGCGCGATTTTTGATAAAATTGGGAATTTTAGCGCGATTTTTAATAAAATTCGGAAAAGTATAAAGTAAAGCATTCCTTTCATAATTATATCTTTAATACTGTTTTTTGTACACCAAGATAAACAGAAGCATTTATAAGCTTTTGAACCCCAATCATTGGATTGGCACACTTCAAAAAAACCAATTAATTGGGAAAAAAGGATATCTTTTGGCATTGGGAATATGACCGAATTTCGGCTATAAAAACAGCCAAAAAAAACTCTGTACAGCAAAGGAAAATACGGACGGACAAACGGAGGCGATTTTAATATACCCTTTTTTCCCCCCAAAAACGTGGGTGTTATAAACATTAAATAGTATAACCCAACAGAAATTATGGCAAATGTAGTTGGAAGAGTTTATGGATGTATAACCTTGAAAATCTTGACATCTATAGGGACTGATGCTTGTCGACCGATCCTTGGCATCTCCTTTCATCTGGGTTTGATTCTGCTACTTCATCACAATATGTAACATGTTTAATATAAAAATATTTTTATCTCATTTCCTCTGAGGTTGCTGTCCAAATATTAACTAATATGACGTCTCAACGGGACGTAAAACCTGATTTTATTTATTCGTAATTGCAATGAACACATGAAATGAGTAACACTATAATTATGTGAATGATTTTAGCAAATTTTTTTATATACTGTTTTGTATGTACAGCTCAGTAAATATGCCAGGCCTCTGCCAGGACTCGAACCTGGATCTCTTTTCAAAAAGAAAAGCATGCTTCCTTACACTACAGAGATTCATCCCAACAGGACAAACTGAGCGTATACAAACTAGCCAAAATTGGAAGTAACTTAAAGAAACTAATATAACCCGCCAAACAGGGATGTTGCGAATAATCGATTGTAATCGATCATCAGTTAGTTAGGCATCCGATTATGATGATCGATTATGAGTCTACACTAAACGAAATTGCTAAGTACCTACCTAAGAATATATCAATATTATTCTCATTGGTTTGTGTATTTTGAGCTTGATTAGAGATACGGTTAAACTGCAAAATAACGAGTGTAAATCGTCTGCTCTGATTGCATGAACATATTTTAAAACTTTTAAGTCAATGTGTTTTCTTAGAAATAAGTTATAACACTTATAAACTGGGTATATAGGATTTTATTAAGTACTTCGAATTAGTGAAGCTTTCGATGTTCCTAATTCTAAAATATGCCAGTTAAAATTATTTTGACATCATGTTTTACTAGCATTACCACTACAAATACGTTTGCAATTTTTTCCCCCCGAAATATTTAATGTTAACGCTGAATTACAGTTACTTGAATTTCAAACAATATTCAATTTAAAGTGAGGTAATTTAAGATTATCCATATTTCATTTTTTTATAGACGGAAAATCTGCGATAAATGGGTCAATTTTTTATGTTTTTTTCTATTATTTCATACCAATTTTAAGAATTTTATATCTTTAAGCAACCTTTGACTTATGTTATGTGTTTTATCAGCACATTTCATATTTTCATATAAAGGGAGGGTAACTCTCAAAAGATGTAACAATTTAAACACAAAATAAATTACAAGCTATGGGTCAAAACAAAATACTTATCATATATCTATTCTAAAATATATTTAAAATAAGAAAATTAGCTGAAGATACAAAAGCTGATACTTAGAAATTTTGTTCAGTGTATAATCGACCATCGGTAAAATGTAAAAATGCACTTTAATTACTATTTAAATAGAAATAAACATGATTTAATATCCAGGAGACAACAGTTAGGAAATTATTGATACACACTTTTGAAAATGAGCATATACACAAACAAACGCATGTATAGCAGTTATAATTATATACTGAT
>JAWPHD010018283.1:0-40593 GCA_037043455.1 Cyrtodaria siliqua | reverse complement strand
AGCGTTGTATTCAATATTTTCCAAAATGGCGGTTGAAGACGATGACTGTCACGTGACACGATCTCGGGATTTCTGTCCGAGAATTTGCGAGACTTCATTTTTCGCCCTATATAATTTGACCTATTTTCTAATCCTCTTATTGTACAAATCCTTGATTTACGTTGTATCTGTATGCAAGGAACGACAACTCTGGGTAGAGATTGCTATTTTAATTCGCCTTCGCCCCTGACATGATGTACAGGTGAAAGGTCATAACTTTTACCAGCGTCAACATCCGGGTATTGCAATGGTAGCAGAAGACAAATGCGTGTAACATACCAAAAAAAGGTATGTAAATGCGACTGCAGTAATAAACCCGGGCCTAAGCTAATTATGGGCCAAAGTGCATGCGTAGCCTAAAAGCCAAATATCCTCGACCGCTCAGTTTTCGACCACTTAATGATGTTTGGCTAATGTCAGAGTTGTCTTTTCTTTGTCACCGGGAACGTCTACTTTCGGTTTCGTATTATGGAATTTCCAGGAATGAAAAATGTCAAATGAAGAACGCCATTTTGTTGAGTTTCGGAATATAGGCCTACTATCGGTTTTTAGGTAAGGAAGTAAGGAAAACGTTTGTAATGTTTTTGGATATAGTAGTTATAAACACAATATAATCACGCTATTCCAAGTAAGTGGATTATGTGCACTGACTGGCAATACATCAAGTGAGTTACAAAACTGTCGAAAGTGTATTACCACATTAATCCATTCCATTGTATGTTTGCCTACAGTACAGTAGAGACGTAATTTAACCACATTTTAGATCTCTGTTTTTTTTCAAAGTTAAATGGTTAAGTCTACAAAGGTTATATATTGATCTTTCATTCAGATATTTGTGTTACTCATTTATAAAAATGTAATAAAAATTCATGATTTTTTAATTATTTTTGATATTTCACAATTATTTCATCTCCTAAGGCTAAATGTATAAAATACACGTCTACGAACGGCGAGACGCTTGTTGATATTGGCCGTCCTCCAACGTCACGGGGGTGCATCTATGCATGCCCTTAGTTAAAAAAAAAAGCACCCAGGGCCCAGACGTCAAAGAAATGAGGCTATTTCATCTCTATGCATGCAGGCCTTTCAAAGCTCGATCCAGATAAATCCGGGATTTTTCATTTGCTGTCCGGATCTCCAGATTTAAGTGTAGAATTTCTGGATTTTTCATCAGATATTATTATTATTATTTTGTTTTTATGTTTTAACAGCTATATTTTCACATAATCGACTCCTACATTGCTCCTGTTCATGTGTCAGTTCAATGAGGGTCATCAGTGAATATACAGTTAAAACCTAAGGACATAATTAGTTCCTTCAGTCACTTGCACATGTGAAATATATCTCGGGCTTCCTTAATTGGTCAACCTAATTGAAATCTAGCGAGTGTGCGGTGCTAGCAATTCCTTCTATGCGGTATCACTAGAACAGCTGCTGCTGTGCAAGATATTGTAATTTTCTTAAGAGTTATGAAAATTTTGTATATTTGAATATAGCAAAAAGCCGTGTAAAATATTATGTGCACATTCATAAAAAAAAAGTTGTTTTAAACATATTTTATTTCTCATTAATAGCTAGAGCTCCAGATAAGGTGCGTATTTGCGTAAATACGCAAATAAAATGGTGGAAAAAGCAATATAAATACAAAACCATGCCTATCATAACGCAAAAGAAATGTTTGATACGCAATTCCTCGCAAATTGCTTGCGTATTTGCAATTTCTAATCCATCGCGTATTGGCCTAGAGTTCTCATAATATCTCGAAACAAAATCAAATATAGGTAAAAGACCGAAACTGCCAAGTGAACAGCCTGGTTCCGAAATTCAGTTTTAATTGTGCGCAATTTACTCATTCTATACATACACCTGCTACGTCACAACTGACGAAAGGTCAACCGCGCAGCAACACCTGTCGGACACAATGCGATTTACTCATTTTTGCCTGTACCGTTTTTATGTTGTGTAGGCGCTCGGCGATCTAAATTAAGCGTTGGTTAAAAATGTCGGCGAATGTAAACAAATGCGGATGATAAAAAAACACCGCAAAAAACAAATAAATACAATTAGTAACTATTTTGACCACAGTAAGTCAATGAAGGCAAAACTAATATCAAACGTAATCTTAGATGACGTACTATTCAGTGTTGTCTACGATTCACAAAACATTGTTCAAGATATTTTATCTGATGTGTTGGAAAACGTTGATCGTAAAACGCAACAAAAACACTCTGGGAACCGTGTAAGTAATAATACCGTATAAAATGACTCAAACATGAGTACCCTGTTTGATTATGTGTTCTGTTTGTTGTTAGTCAATTTTACAAGGAAATACCCAATTAAAAACATCCTGGTAGGGTAAAAATACCCAATTGAAATATAAATGATGGGGTAAATTTTTGTTTTTACCCAATTGCAAATACCCAATTAAAATAAAAACAATGGAGTAAAAATACTCAATGTCCCAATCCTTATCTGGAGCTCTGAATCATTAATATTTTTACAGCTTTGTACTTGTACACAATAGAAGAAAAGGGATTAGAACGAAAGTAAAATACTTATGAAAACAGTTGTGATTTCCATTTAAAAAAATGTTCTTCGAGTGCTTTAAATCTAAGTTAGGGGTGTGTAACTTTTCGAAACACAACAACAAAAAAAATCTTGCCAAATAAAAACAGCTTGTTTTACAAATTCTTAGTAGGGCGTAGGTCTTTTTAGGGGCGTAAACAAATTTCCCACTAAAAAATGGCTTGTTGTGTTTAATTTTTATGGCAGGTTTTAGGGGAGGAGCATGCCAGCTCCGTCCCACCCTCACTACCCCACACACACACAGCTGGATCCTCCCTTGGGATTTTGTGTTAGTTTGACAGCTCTGTGCATGAGCACCATACAAATGTCTTTTGACCCAACATTTGGTTGATTATGTGCTGTTTTATTGTTGATAGTTATATTTAAAATAATAGTGTTAAATCCTTATCTGGAGCTCTGAATCATTAATATTTTTACAGCTTTGTACTTGTACACAATAGAAGAAAAGGGATTAGAACGAAAGTAAAATACTTATGAAAACAGTTGTGATTTCCATTTAAAAAAATGTTCTTCGAGTGCTTTAAATCTAAGTTAGGGGTGTGTAACTTTTCGAAACACAACAACAAAAAAAATCTTGCCAAATAAAAACAGCTTGTTTTACAAATTCTTAGTAGGGCGTAGGTCTTTTTAGGGGCGTAAACAAATTTCCCACTAAAAAATGGCTTGTTGTGTTTAATTTTTATGGCAGGTTTTAGGGGAGGAGCATGCCAGCTCCGTCCCACCCTCACTACCCCACACACACACAGCTGGATCCTCCCTTGGGATTTTGTGTTAGTTTGACAGCTCTGTGCATGAGCACCATACAAATGTCTTTTGACCCAACATTTGGTTGATTATGTGCTGTTTTATTGTTGATAGTTATATTTAAAATAATAGTGTTAATTCCAAGTTCTAACAATTCTAAATGTATTTAACTTTTTAACAATGATTTATTAAAACTATCTTAGAAGTAAGCTCCTCTAGTTGAAGACCGTGAGAGTTTATGCGTTGGCATGGTATTCACAGTGTTAGGATTGTTATGAAACTTAACAGGGATTGATCATTCTACTAATAATGGTCTAAAATGAAATGAATTTCCTGGAAAATCCAAAATGGGTCACCACATAAAATAATATATATAGTTATAATAAAGTCAAGAAATTTCTCTAGACATGGCATGATGTATTCTTTTTCTGATATGTGCATTTTGGTGCATTTTGGTGCATTTTGGAAGTGTTCAACCGTTAAAATTCGGAAAGATATGATCATTATTTTATCGATTTGCACACATTTTGTTTAGAAAATGACAATGTATCAAAACTTATATTGGGACTACTACGAAACTGCATCTGTGTTATTTTTCATGATTTACTCTAAAAAATAATTGACGAACAAACAGTATTTTGCCTCAACATTTTTTTGCTCTCATTACTTGCCAAAAAAACAACAACGAGGCAAGTGCCTTGTTGTGCCTCAGCATGACTATGGTTGACAGAGATTTTAAATGGAAAATCCTGTGACTGCTACACCTCATATATAATAATGGGATCTTCCTTAACGTAACAGGTGATGGTTGGTCCAATAAAATTGCACCCCTGACGTAAAATGAATATAATCTGGTTAAATATGTGTTTGTAGCATAGTTCGCTGACATTTCCTTTGTATTTGCACAGTTATAAATCATTTAATTGAAAAGAACACTTGTCAGAACGACTGGTATACTCTAACTACCAGTTATCGAATTTAGAGGATGACAGACCATGATGGGCAATGCCCATCTCAATGTTTAAATGAACCAACTTGATGAGACTATACTCTATCTACTACTTAAAGACTGCAGATACTCAAATTTGTCTTTATTTAATGTTCTCGTGGTTAAAATATTCATTGAATAAAAAAAAAAAATATAAAAAAATCAATAAATAAAAAAGATCAATAATACAAGCTGACATACCAACACAGTTTTATCTAGATGTTACAGTAAACGTGGGTATTATTTATTTGGCCAAAGATCTTTACTAAAGTGATTAACGTGGCATGTAGGGACTTTTTGTTTTACTTTCAGGTATTACATATTCAGGAATTTGTTATAAAACATAGACGGATGCTCTCTGGCCTCTGAACAATGAGGTGCCCAGATCCAGGGTGCGGCTGGACAACAGACGGAACCTGCAAGTTCTGTCAAGAATGCGGGACCAAGATGGTTCCCAAATCTACTGGGCTTGTCGTCATCTGCGATGGCAGGTTGGATGACGGGTTGCCGTGTCACACCGAGTTAACAGTTAATCAGAAGTTCTGTAAGAACTGTGGGAAAAAGGTTGACCAACAGCTGTTTACCTGTCTGACTGAGACCTGTACAAGATGTGGTACTGCCCTGGAACAAGGATGTGTATTCTGTACAGAATGTGGAATGAAGAATAAAGGGAACCAGAGCTTAGGTATTTGCAGCTATTTCATTGTTGAAATCTGGTTATCAATCTACTGATAGACCTGCATGTAAAATAGATCAATCTACAAATGTTGGATTGATAGATAAAAAGTATATCTCCTGGATGGGGTAATCAACCAAATGTTGGGTCAATAGGTGGGGTAATTAACCAAATGTTGGGTCAATAGGTGGGTTAATTAACCAAATGTTGGGTCAATAAATTAGGTAATCAACCAAATGTTGGGTCAGTAGATGGGTTAATCAACCAAATGTTGGGGCAGTGGATGTGGTTATTGACCAAATGTTGGATCAATAGATGGGGTACCGGCAGTGTATTAGCCAGACAACCGTGCAGCCGTCTTTTGCACGTCCGTTTTTGAAAAATCGCGGCCAGTATTTGGAGGAGTGGGTGGGGTAAAAAAAACATTTTTTTTTTTTGCTGAGCAACACTTCCAATCTCTTACTTTCTCAATAATGTTATGTTTGTATACATTTATAGAAGAAAGATGGTCTAGAATGCACTTTATTCACCTTTATCTGTGAAAATAAATTACCCAAGAGACACCCACTTGTTGCAAAGTGGCGCGTAACGCGTGTTAGCAAATTATTTTGCACACCCTGTTTGCATATTTGCACACCCAGTTCTTGAATTTCTGCCTAATACACTGGGTACCGGTAATCGACCAAATGTTGGGCATGATTGTGGTAATCAGCCAAATGTTAGGACAATAGGTGGGGTAATCAACCAAATGTTGGGTCAATAGATAGGATAATCAGCCAAATTTTGGGTCAATAAATGGGGTAATCGACCAAATGTTGGGTCAATAGATGGTGTAATCAACCAAATGTTGAGACAATAGATGTGGTAATCAACCAAATGTTGGATCAATAGATAGGATAATCAACCAAATGTTGGGTCAATAGATGGGGTAATCAACCAAATGTTGGGTCAATAGATGGGGTAATCAACCAAATGTTGGGTCAATAGAGGGGTAATCAACCAATTGTTGGGTCAATAGATGGGGTAATCAACCAAATGTTGGGTCAATATATGGGGTAATCAACCAAATGTTGGGTCAATAGATGGGGTAATCAACCAAATATTGGGTCAATAGATGGGGTAATCAACCAAATATTGGGTCAATAGACTGGGTAATCAACCAAATATTGGTTCAGTAGATACGGTAATCAGCCAAATGTTGGGTCAATAGATGGGGTAATCAACCAAATGTTGGGTCAATAGATGGGGTAATCAACCAATTGTTGGGTCAATAGATTGGGTAATCAACCAAATGTTGGGTCAGTAGATGGGGTAATCAACCAAATGTTGGGGCAGTGGATGTGGTTATCGACCAAATGTTGGATCAATAGATGGGGTACCGGTAATCAACCAAATGTTGGGCATGATTGTGGTAATCAGCCAAATGTTAGGACAATAGGTTGGGTAATCAACCAAATGTTGGGGCAATGGATGTGTTAATCAACCAAATGTTGGGTCAATAGATGGAGTAATCAGCCAAATGTTAGGACAATAGCAGTCTGCACGAAAAAGTTTTAAGCCTTATAGTCCCGGACTATCATGGTCCCGGACTATCATGCTAAGAAAATGGTATAGTCCGAAATGGAATTTCATTGTCCGAAACTAAAAAACTGACTAGTTTTAAAAGAAAGTAGTTGGCAAGTTTTACAAAACATCTTATCCTTTTCGCCACGGGCGCCCTCTGTACCAACTGTTTTGGAAACTCCTTACTATTTTTTCTTCGTACGTTTTTTTAGAAACAGTGACATCTTCAACGCTCTTTTTCCCTTTTTTCTCAAGGCTTAGCATTTTCATTCCATTTGAGAAAGTATGCCATGTTGAAAACAAATCTCCGTTGATTTCCGTAAAATCTAAACAGTCACGAATCGCTATTACTATTTAGTATATTGACTAGGCCGAAACATTTTACGGAAACAAGCGATGTAAACAATCACGGTTACGAAAATGCACATGGTTTCTTTGCAATCTGATTGGATATTTAATATCCCGAATTCAACCTACCCCTCTAGGAAATAAGTTACTATTTATAACTTTAATTGTGTCTCGTTCGCGCAGACGCTCATAATTATCGATGGAAAAATACCAGCTTTTACTAAATGATAGTCTGAAGCGTCTGATAACCTGGACTGCTATTCACAGAATTTCAAGGACAGATTAATCTTTTTTAATCTTTTTTAATTTTTTTTATCTAATGGTCCGATCGGACTATGTATTTGCAGCAGTTTGATAGTCCGTACGAAAAAGTTAGAGCCTCGGGCTCGGACTGTGCATTTATTTCGCAGAATGCAATGGATGGGGTAATCGACCAAAAGTTCGGTCAATAGATTGGGTAATCAACCACATGTTAGGTCAATAGATGGGGTAATCGACCAAATGTTGGGGCAATGATTGTGGTAATCAACCAATGTTCGGTCAATAGATGGGGTAATCAACCACATGTTGGGTAATCGACCAAATGTTGGGTCAATAGATTGGGTAATCAACCAAATGTAGGGACAATAGATGGGGTAATCAACCAAATGTTGATCAATAGATGGTGTAATGTACACCAAATGTTGGGTCAATAGATGGTGTAATGTACACCAAATGTTGGGTCAATAGATGAGGTAATCAACCAAATGTTGGGTCAATAGATGGGGTAATCAACCAAATGTTTGGTCAGTAGAGGTGGTAATCAACCAAATATTGGGCCAGTAGATGGGGTAATTAACCAAATGTTGGGTCAATAGACTGAGTAATTAACCAAAATGTTGGGTCAATAGATGCGTTAAATTAACCAAATGTTTGTTCAATAGTGATCCTCTAGATAGGGTAATTAACCTAATGTAAGGCCAGTAGATATATCCCCTAGATAGGGTAGTCGACCAAATGTGAAACTGCTATTATAAAAGTTTCATAAGTGGCTCCTTTTATATAAGAACCATATGAGAATCAAGTAATGCAATCATACGTTTATTATATGTGGCACGATTGCCTATGTAAATCGGGAAATCAACCAATTGTTAGGTCACGTTAATATATTTTTTTTACAAAAGTTAATCAACTGATTATTACAGACTGTTTTTTTCCTTCAGATTTTTCAGTTGTAAATCTTTTGTATACATGTACAGTTTCTGTATTCTGTCAGGGAATTCAAACTGTTCGGGGTTTGGTAATATGAAGGTCTATGTTCATGTTTCTTCCATTTCTTCCCCATATGACTGACTACTTTGTTCTTGCTATCCCATTTTCTGACTCCCTTTCTGCCTTGCTTCAAGTCCCCTTTTATTCCTCCAATACCACCCAATAACCCATCTCCAATACCACCCAATAACCCATCTCCAATACCACCTAATAACCCATCTCCAATACCACCCAATAACCCATCTCCAATACCACCCAATAACCCATCTCCAATACCACCCAATAACCCATCTCCAATACCACCCAATAACCCATCTCCAATACCATCCAGTAACCCATCTCCAATACCACCTTATGTCCTCTCCCCTCTTGATCAACACCAAATTGTTTCTCTGCCCCTTGTCTACCCTCAGTAAACTTAACAGACAGTCCCTACTTCGATTTAAGATAAATTGTTTAAATAAATTGATTTTCTGTACTTCTAGTTTCGTTTTATGAATGCAATTCATAGAAATGTTCAATTGTGCATTGATAAAATATTGTGGCTGACTTCATACCTTCAAAAGAAATTCTAATCAATAGCTGGGTTAAATATATATGCACTTTTTAGTTGAAGGTTATTTATGTAACATAATATATGTTGTTGATTACTTACTTAATCTTTTTGTACCTTTGCTTAAAGGGACTGGAGTTGATATGGATGAAATTATGTGTGTCAACCCAAATCTGTATAAATCGTACAACGATAGGTTTCAGTGAAATATTTTATATGCATATGCAATAAACTAGTCCCCATGTTCTACTCAATATAATTATTGTAAATGAAATAGTTTTTGACAAATTTGAAGGTTGATATATTGTTTATATAAAGGCTTGACTTGTTATACTACTTTCGTACAGGTTTGTACTCATCAGTAACGCTATTACTCTCAGTTTGAGTTCGCGTTATTTATATAAATATTTGCCTTCTGTGAAACTGGACTGGTTATTGTTGTATAAATAGTTAAAATTAATTCATATGATGCTATTTAATGCTGTAAGAAAAAAAAAAATGTGATCAAGGTACACTTTTTTGAATAGTATGTTTAACTGGTAGAAATAAGAACCCAGGGCTTTTTTTCTGAAGATTGTGAAGACTCCCTTTAGCCTGGTTATTTTGTGAAAAAATGCGATAACTGTTTAATCTGGGAATAAAGTATTGAAAGATTAATTGTTAAAAGCGATATTAAACTCAATACATACATTGTTTTTTGTTGGAGGAGGCCACTATAAAACAAATATGCAATTATTCAGCATAATATGCTACATTTAAGATCAACTTTTATTTTAAAGGGACATATGGCAATCTTGAGCTTATGGGATACTGTGTTGTCCGTCGTCCGTCCGTCTGTCGTCCGTTAACTTTTCTTCAAATGACTTCTCCTCAGAAACCGCTTGCCTAATTTTGACCAAACTGCACATGGATGATTCTTAGATGAATGCTTTTTAGATTTGTTAAAATTAGGTCAGCGCTACATCCAAGATGGCTGCCATTACCATATATGGTCAAAACCTTAAAAAATCTTCTTCTCCAGAACCGCTGGACAGATTTCAACATTTTTTCTTTTAAAATGATCGCCAACGCTAACGTCAAGTTTGTTCAAATAAAGTCCCCGGGGTCAAAAATGGCCGTGCCCCGGGGGTCCAAAGTTTGTATATTGAGGTTTTGCATGTTTTTCATATAGACATATAGGAGAAAACTTTAAAAAATCTTCTTCTCTGAAACCACAAGGCACAGAGCTCTCATGTATTACATGTAGCATCAGCTTATGGTCCTCTACTAAGTTTGTTCAAATGGTACATTTTTTTTTTTAATTTTTTTTTTTTTTTTCTTTTTACCTCTATGTTGGACTAGTTGGACCAGTAACAGAGGAGTTATGGCTCTTGATTTAGGTAAAAATGCTATATTTTGCCTCGTTAATATGGTAGGACCTTCATTTTTCATCTGATCTCTACCAAACTTTAGTAGATTCTTTAGTTTATAATGGCCCTTGATTTAGTTGATAAGCTGTATTTTGCCCAAAACTTTCAAAAAAACGTAAATGGAAGTCTCTCGCTTCATTGATGTTATAAGAGCCATGTTAGCCAGTAGAGCGTCCACAGGCCCTCTTGGGCCTTTTGTTTAAAACTTAAGGTGTCCCGTTAGTTTTTCTACATAACTTGCATAAATTTGTTCAGTCAGCAATATTAGTTATAAGAATAGTATAAAGGAAATTGATTTTGCATATTACTGTTAATTATTTTGCACCAATTATATATTTAAACTACAGTAGAATAATAAGAAACAATCCAAATGTTATTTAAAGATTGCCATGTGTCCCTTTAATTGTGAAAAAAATGACCAATTTTGAATTGTGAAGTAGCCAAATGTCGGCCCCTGTTAATTATAGATGGAAAAAATCCTGGAACCCCATATGAATTAATGTGTATGACTTTACAAATAAACCACACTGATTCAAGAAGTTTTTCAGACCAATTTTTATCCATAAATAATAATTAAACCGAAGTTTACATGCAGCTCACTTTATTGCATGTGCACATTTCATATGAACTGTATGAGTTTATTTTAATTTCTAAAATTATTTAAAAAAAGAAGCAAAAAAATGAAAGTTTAGATTTGTATAGAATTTAAAAAAAATAGTGTTATTTCAGCAACTGCTATATAAAAAATATAACTCTACTACTATATTAAAGATAATCTAACTTGCCAAATTACAATACAAAACTGTTTATCAAAACTCTGTCCAGGTTTTCAGGTTATATAATAATGTAAATATGCCGATTAAAATTAGAGGTTTTGCCACAGGTTCTTAAAATACCCCTGATTGAATATGAGTAAAATGAATTATGAGTTGGTAACTTAATTAAACGCTCCAGTTTTAGGGTTTGGCCGGCTGGCTAAAGCCATTTATATTGTGTCTAGAGTTTGGCTTCTCAAAATATATAAGTTAAATATATATAGACAATATTGAAGGTTGATACGTTGTTTATACGTTGTTTTGTCAACCGTTTTGTGTTTGTGATGTTTTATTTTGCCGTTTATTCATCTTTAAAGCTGTTCTTTGTTCTGTGTGTGTGTTTGTGGTTGACTGTCGTCCTTGAATGCTACTTTTCCTGTTCAATTTTTATATCTACTTTGACTTGTTATACTAGTTTCTTACAGGTTTGTACTCGTCAGTAACGTAATGACTCTGTTTGAGTTCACATTATTTATACCTATTTTTGCCGTCATCAGCAGTTTTAGAAATGGTGTACATCTGTTGTGAAATTTGCCTGTTGATGGTGGGATAGGGACTTCAGGTGACCTGTTAGCAGTCTTCAAGAAGTTGATCAACAATTACAATATTAAAGCAGTCAGTTTATTAATTATGTATCATTTTAACATTAAAGCTGCTTGCATATAATAAAACAACAAAATAACAGTAATAAAATTTGGATTTTTCAATTTGTCTTTGTTTTCTATATATTAGATGTATCAAATGACTTAATTATCAGTTAACCATTCTGAATATGTTCTATTTCAGATTCTTCTGTTTCCAATAAAGGGGACTCTGCTTTTCCACAAAAGAATGCTGAAGTACAGGTGGATAGGTCGGTGAATGATACCATACCAGTGGTTGGAGCTTCAGGTGATAGTGGACAGACGACTACTGTTGGCATTTCTGAACCAGCATCATTATATTCTATTGATGTTGATATGACTAATAAACAGGAAGCTGCTGCAACTTCTAAGGGTTCCAACATTCCAATATTGGAACAGGAGAAAGAACAGGAAAGGAAAGTTGCTAAGTCAAATTCTGAGGCTGATTTTAGCAGAGCGAATAAAGACAACAAAGAGGGTTATGCTGATCAAACCACAAATTATTCAGTGCAAAATACAAACATCACAACAGAAATGTTAAAGAACATGGTAATTGATGACGAGGTAAACCAAGACATGAGCTTATGTTCTGTGATTTCCAGTGTTACTGAAGATGACTTTTACATTATTGATGAAGAAAGGAAGTTAGAATATGGAGACATAGAACCCGATACAAGGAAGGTGGTGGAGGAACTTGAACTGAAGGATGATGAAACAGTAGATAGTGATATGGATAGTGATGGAACTGAATTATTTCAGAGGATGGATTTAAAGGAGGATCAAGTTGAAGAAGAAAAAGATGGGACTTCAGAAAGAAAGAAGCTAAGTGAAAAAAAGAAAAACAAAAAGCAAAGGAAGAAAGAAAAAGAGCTGTTAGAGAAACAGAGATCAGTGCAAATGGAAAGTAATGATGGTGCAAACCAAACAGATGATAAGTCTACAGCTTTAACTGAGATTCAAGTCACTGACAAAAATGAGCCATCTGACCAAAACAGAAAAGTTGCTGCAAAATGTTCTCGAGTAGAAACAAATTCAGAAGAGAATTTCCACCTTCATCCAGACAATCAAACAACAACAGAACAGAATGAAATTTCAAACAAAGAAACTGTTAATGCTGCCACTGCAAATGAAGGTAAAAAAAAGATATATCATAGTTTGTCTTTTGTATTTATAACTGAAATATTAAAGGTGATAGGTACATCAGGCTTTATCTAGAACATAGGTTTTGAATGAAATCGGGGATAGCACAACGCTTGTGCATAGCTTAGGAAGGCACATATTTCTTTGCAGAACGAATTTCCTTGTACCGGTAATCCCCGGGCCGTGCTTCCTTTTATAATTAAACTTCTGCAGGGTTGGAACTTGTTTTTATCACTTTTTACACATGAACATCATTTAATATATATTACACTTTTAAACAATTTTGAAATTAAATTCTATTTCCCACTGTGACAATATAAGTTTATTAGGCAATTTATAAAGCCTATTAACAACAACCCATAAGAGATCCTATAATATTGATACTTGGTACTTTGAAATACAACGGGTACTTTATCTGTTTCAGAACGAATTTTGACCGAAATACATACCATCCGAATTTACCACTACTTTAGCCGATTTATTCACTTTTAAAAACAGTAAAACATCAGCAAAATATATGCATACAGTTTCAAAACTGCACAAAATGGCGTACTTCCTCAAATTCAAAAAAAAGTACTACATTTTTTTTAGAATCAGTGACATCTTCGATGCTCTTTTTTTTTTTCCGGGCTCAGCATTTTCATTCCATTTGAGCAGGACCCGTTTATATTACACTATCTACAGTCCCTGATTTGAGAAAGTATGTAAAATCCGAACAGTCTCGGAATCGCTATTGCTTACTAGGTTGTTTAGGCCGAAACATTTTACGGAAACAAGCGATGTGCACATGGTTTCCTTGCAATCTGATTGGATATTCAATATCCCGAATTCAACATATTCCTCTAGGAAATAAGTTACTATTTATAATGTAGTGTCTCGTTTGCGCAGACGCTCATAATTATCGATGGAAAAATACCAGGGTTTACTCAATAATTTATAATTTTAAATAGGACCAATAGACCCCAACCAAAAATCTGATGTACCCACTTTAAAATAGGGTGCAGTTGATACTAGCTACCTTAATTTGTTCCGAGAAGTTTTACTACGGAAGTTTTGCAAAGTTCATCGGTTTAGCCATCACACTAAACACTTCTGAGTATTATAAAAACAAGAAATATCTTTCTAAAACTTCATACACATGTTAACCTATTGGTCTTCTGGCTGGGTACAAGTCTCTTCAACCTTACCAGTAACTAGTGACACTGATGGTTAAATGTCTAGAAGAAGTTAAATGTTGAATGTGTAGAAGAAGTTAAAAAGATGACTGAATCTTGTTGTTCTATTTCGAGATTTGACAAAGAGTGTTCTAACTGCCATTTGCATTATTATAAGAGTCATTTGAATTGAATTGAATGTTGTTTAACGGCTCATCAACACAGTATAGGTTATTTAGAGCCGCCCCAGAGAGAGGGGAAGGATACATAGGAATCCGGGAACCTGCCTTACTCTTATTATAGAATAGATTCCTATGGTTCTTTAACGTGCTCGGAGGATAGACCGATACACGGGACCGCCCGGTTTACGTGTCTTGCCCAAGAACACACCAACGGAACTCAGTGGCACCTCGGAGGATTGAACCCGGGGCCTCCAGTTACAAATCCGCCGCGCTACCGACTGCGCCACGCCAGCCCTCATAAGAGTTATTTGGTCGAAGGTAAAGGTCACTTTACTATAGATAGCTATTTGGTTTCCGCTCAATAACTTACTTTGCCTTGAAAGATGGGTTTAACAAAAACTTCACAGGTGCAGCTCATTGGAAAGAGGCACAGGAGTTATATTCAGATCATTTATCCAACATCGAAGACACTTTTACTATAAGTAGAAAAAAAATGGTTTCCGCTCGTTATCTTTACATTCCCTTGTTAAAAAGAAAAGTTAAACTGCTCCCACCAGTTGGGAGCAGCTCTATTAAACCTTAGTATGGTGTTGATAAACCAGTAAGCAATAATTCAATTGTATTTCAGAGGCTTCCATTTCCAGTAAAGGGGCACTGAAGAATGTCACTCAAATTACCACAGTAGAGGAAGACAGGTCAGTGAATGATATCGGACCATCTGTTGGAGCCACAGGAGATGCTGAACCAACATCAGTATCTACTACTGCCGCCAATTCTGAACCAACATCAGTATCCACTACTGCCAGCAATTCTGAACCAACATCAGTATCTACTACTGCCGCCAATTCTGAATTAACATCAGTATCTACTACTGCCGGCAATTCTGAACCGACATCAGTATCTACTACTGCCGGCAATTCTGAACCAACATCAGTATCTACTACTGCCGCCAATTTTGAACCAACATCAGTATCTACTACTGCCGCCAATTCTGAACCAACATCAGTATCTACTAATGCTGGCAATTTTGAACCAACATCAGTATCTACTACTGCCGCCAATTCAGAACCAACATCAGTATCTACTAATGCTGGCAATTCTGAATCAACATCAGTATCTGCTACGGCCGGCAATTCTGAACCAACATCAGTATCTACTAATGCTGGCAATTCTGAATCAACATCAGTATCTGCTACGTCCGGCAATTCTCAACCAACATCAGTATCTGCTACTGCCGGCAATTCTGAACCAATATCAGTATCTACTACTGCTTCTATTTCAGAACCAATATCTGTATTAACTGCTAGCGTGGATATGACATGTGATGCATTGAAAGATGGTGAAAATGAAACAGATTATAAATCAACTGCTTTAACGCCTACAAAAGAAAATGAGATTCAAGCCACTGACGAGAATAAACCTTCTGACCAAACCAGTGAAATTGCTGAAATAAGGACTCTAGCGGAAACAAATCCTGAGAATTTCCTGCTCCAACCAGACAACCAAGTGACAACACAAACTGAACCAGCTGAAAATGGGAATTTAAATGAAGAAACAGTAAATACTACCACTGCGAATAAAGGTACAGAAAACACCTTTACCATTAATTCAGCCTTTTATCCTCACATTTTAGCAAAAGCAAGAGATAATGTATTGTACATCCGTCTATACAATCCATCCAATAGACATATAAGTATGTATTTGTGGTAACGCCCATCCATACAGTCATCTGAAAAGAATCTTGTATATATATATATATATGTGACTCCTCGTACAGTTTTCAAACGAATTAAACAAAACTTTATAATATTAGGGTGCTTCAAAAAGTTCTGTCACTAGGCATATATCCTTTGAACTGGATATTACACTGAGATACAGTAGTGTATTTATAGTACTACTGGGTTCGCTCTCTTAAATTCTACAACAAAAATAAAAATTTCCAGTTATTTATACCCCTGAATTACCTCCCCCTACCACACCTTTTGGATACTGGCATCTCTGAAAATGTCCTTGTTACAAAACATTGTAAAAATTATTTAAATAATTCTAAGCTTTCAAATTTTCTTGTACGCCATCTGTTGTTATTCGCCCATAATCCGTGAAAATGATTATCGAGAATTCGGAAAGGTCTTGCTGCAAACCAGATATGAGTGAATATTCTTTAATTTTAGCAGAAATAACACTGATTTTCTTCATTTTGTTTATGGAAATGTTATAATATCTTTTAAATGTCGTAATTATTCTCATAGTATTAATATGTTTTCATATTTTTTTACAAATCCTAGTCCTTCAGTGTTTAAATTTCATATTCAACACATTATTGTAGAATTTTGTACAATGTTTAGTGAAAATATTGATCATCCAAAAACGCTATTTCAGAAGAATGCCCTTCCATTTAATGTCCATTTATCATTAAATTAATTTTACACGTTAGCTTAAAATGTTAATTTCTAAGACAATGCCTTTTCATCTACCATGCTTAAATTCTGAATCTTGTAATGCACAGATATAACTGGTAATTTATGAGAAATTTCAAAGGTCTTCGACAAGTACTTAAAGAGAAACAGGCATTTAAAAAAGTAACAATTAACATACTGAAAGAAACTCAGGACGAAAATGCGTCAGTATGTATAAGTGATGTGTATTAAATGTTCCATGACTTACATCACACAAAAGATACAGCATTCATTTTACCATCAATGGAATGGTATTGAAACTCACTTTCATTTGGTACCAAACATCAGCACTCACAACGAGCACATAATTGTTAAAATGCGTTACTGACAGAACTTATTGAATGACCCTCGTACCAAGATGTACATATTGTTTTGCTGTAAGAATCAAATGAGTTTTAACTCAGTAATGACCTTTGTTCTTTGAGTTTTATATACAAATATCTTGTATGCACAACTCTAACAGTTTTCAACTTTTTCAAAAAATTTGATCTTTACAGGCAGATATGCATATCAATCAAATTAGTATTACCTGAGTTATGGCCCTTTGTTCTTTGAATGTTATTTAAGAACATCTTGCATGTGCAACTTTGTTACATTTCCCAGCTGATAAAAACAAAACTTGGTATACAGTAATGACATGAAGTGGACATGAGCATATTTTCATCGTTCTCGACTCATTGTGTTTTAATTATGTTAACTTGGCATACAGTTAGGACATCGTGTGGACATGTGGCCCATTCTATTATAAACCGAACTTCGATCAAATCTTTGTATAGTTGACATTAAAACATTGCCTTGATATTTGATGTGAACCCTTTCTATAACAAACTCTATGCAGCATCGAAGGGCTGAGCCTATCATTGTAGAATGGTTGAGCCTTCCATTGACCTTGAATTTTAATGTTTAAATGATATAACAAATTGTGTACTTGGATTAAGTCTTTAAAAAGTCAAAAATGGCCTAAATATTTGACATGCACACTTTCTGTAACAAGCTGTACACATTCGTAGAAGGTCCCAGCCTTCCATTGACATTGATCTTTGAATTTGAGGCCAAAATAACTCTAAACAATGTAAAAAATAGTTTACTTGGTACAGTTAAAAACCTTTGTAATTCGACTTCAAGGCCAAAAATAACAAATTGTATATTTTGATAAAATCTGGAAATTTCTAAAACTGTAAAGGGAGAACATCAGGATTAGTATTTCTTAAATTGTTTAAATGCATTATTTCTAAATTGATTATAAATAAACTAAATGAGCCATAAGCCACCAAAAGGAATTATGCTGAACATATAAAATAAAAGACCTGAAGAAAGTATGGTTACGCATAAGTAAGTTTAAACTTGGTGGTAAGTATCTCGTTGACCTTGCCTTTGGAATTTTAGACCAATTCGTTCCTTTGTTCCAATTGCTCCAATCAGTTCACTGTACTAGCTTGTGATCGTAACTAAAGTAGTAGAGGAGTGTACAATTAAGATAGTGGTGTCAATTCAAATATTTTTTTGAGAAATCCATCCATTGTTCACTATTTATAAGATATAAATAAAATATCCAACGAGATATATTGTTGAAGCTTCATATATTATAGGCCCTTATTGACAGTCTGGAAATATCGATGACAATATCTTTTATTTTCTTAGTTGTTCTATTTTAAAAGATGATCAAAGTTGTATAAATGTAATTTACAGCTGGCCTTTTAGATGATATGACACAGATCAAAGAGTAGGGGGTTAATTAAGGAGTAGGGTGAAATTAGATTATAGAATTAAGGGATAGGGGGAATATGCTCTTAAATGGCCTGTGAAAGACCCTGTATGTATATCCCCGGTCAAGTGAAGTTTGAAAGGAATACCGGAATCACCTTGTCTGCATCTGTCTGGACACAACGTCTTTACGTTATAATTGTAAAAGTATAAGACCTACAATCATTTACCAAATACCACTTTTTGCCTGTAGGGTCAGAAGGTCAAAGTTCAAGGTCACTATGCTTCGACCTTGTTAAGAAAAGGATTTCCACATACAGCTCTTGGTCATACAAGTCCATGTCATCATGACATGCTCATGAAAAAATATTTTCCCACAATACCTCTTCACTTGATCTACAATTTTCAAACTTGAGTAAGATGATGATCCTTATTGATTTTTGGGGTCAGTAGGTCAAAGGTCAAGGGCACCATGTACTGATAAAACATGTTTTCCATGTGATAACTTACACTATTGGACTACAGTTTTGAGCCTCTACAAATACTCCCTTTGGAAACGGGTGTGACACATATTGTTTTGGGGGGCAGTATGCATAGGTCAAGGTCATCTTGACCTTGATCATAAGAACGCTTTTCACAAGATAACTCATAAAGTATTAGATATTTAACCTTAATAAAGATGTTGGATCAAAGTTCATGGTCGCCATGATTTGATTATGAGAACATGTTTTCCATGTGATAAGTCTAAAAGTGTTTGATAACAAAAAGTGTTTGACCTACAATCTACAGACACCCTAGTGTATTTTGTTTTGATACATTCTAGATGTCTTGTGTCAAAATTGTTGTTATTATTATTATTATTATTTGGAAACAAAGAGTTGTTAATAATTAATATAACAAATTATGTTCTATTTCAGATGCTTCCATATCCAGTAAACAGAACTGTGCTCTTCCACATAGCAGTGAAACGCAAAATGTTGCAGTAGAGATGTCAAATGATACTGAAGTATCAGTTGGGGCTTTAGGTGCGATGGACCAGAGCAGTAAAATTTTTGCAAAGAGTACTCAAGCAGAAACAAATCATGAGAATTACCCCCAACAACCAGACTACCAAGTTTCAACACAAACTGAACAGGATGGTAATGGAAATTTAAATCAAGCAACAGTTACTACTACCACTGCAAATGAACGTAATTCAGAGTATGTCTTTGGTAATTATAACCAAGGTACTCAAAACAACTTATCAGATGTTAACACTTGCCAGATTCATTATCCACCTTCAGATTCCAGTCTTTTTACCACAGAACTAGGCAAGAAGGAAAACAGCAGTATGGATAAGAGCACACAAGAAGCTAACATCGCAAACAAAGCTAACTCAGAAAAATCGACAGGTTCTGAGATAGAAAATAACAGTGAGCCTGTAAATAATCTCAATGCAGCTGATGAAGCAGGTCATATTGCAGATACTGAAGCCGAAATAAATTCTGCAGAGAGTGATGATGAACCTGAAAAAGCTGATTCATCTAATAAAAAAAGGAAAAGGAAAAGCCGGAGAACACCTGGACAAGGACAAGAAAAACCCTTAAAGAAAGATGAAAAGAACAAGAAGGTTTGTTGTAGTAAATATCTTTTTATTTCTGACAAAAGGCAGATATATTACGTATATTTTAAACTCATAAAGGAGATATATTATATATTGTGTACAAGTAAGAATATAATACCACCAAACTGATCTTATTTCACCTGATGTCCACACCTTAGCATGTATGTTTACATTTGTTATGTTACCATTACCAATACCTGTACAGTTGTAATGCATAAGCACACTGTTTAATGGGGGCAAATTGTAAAATAATGTTAGTTCACATGAGATTCTGCAATGTGGTATTAATATGTTTTAGTTTGCCAAGTATTCTGTTGATTTGATTGTGTAATTCCCTAAGTCAAAACTCTCAATATATAGCTTGTTTGGCTGTGTCGCTACATTCCCTTCAAAGTCTAGAGTTCAAGTTTTTCACATTCTTATATTTCCAACATTTCTTATTCAAATTTAATCAAACTTTGTATATGTCTTCAGCATCATCAAGGGCACTCAGACACTCAGGTTCCATAACTCTGTATTGCAGTTCAGAAAAGTTATGGCAATTATTCGACTTAGAAATTTAATTCTTGACAGCAATATAGGCGAGATATTTATTACCAAAAGGCAAACTTTCTTGTTTGATTTATTTTGTGATTTGTGTGATTTTCAGAATGAAACCAGTCAAAGTAAGCCAACAACTACGAATGAAAAGTAAGACATATTTTATTAAGAATTAATATTTTCAAATATATAAAGAACAGAATTTATTACACTGTTGGTTTCGATAGCTCAACTGGCCATGCAGAGTTGTTACCACATGTTAAAACTAGGACATTTTGTGGTAATTACTCTATAAGAACAATAATTGACAAGTAAAACATGCAGTCTAGTTGGTCCAGAACAATTTAAATGTCTATCAAGGTATGAAACCACCAATTATTTTCCCCATCGACACCAATATTTAAGGGACACATGGTAATCATGAAGTTTTTAATCAGTGCTTCTATTTATTAATTCAATATCATTTTTGACTTTAAACCTGCTTGCATATAATTAAATAAATTTTTTGAGTTTTCATTTTTTCTTCTTTTCTCACCATTGGTTTAGATATCTTATTTGTGCAATACAATCAAAGATGAGCAATCTGCACAAATATTTTGCTTTACACTATTCTTATAATTAATATTAATGATTGAACAAAATGCAGGTTATGTAGTAACGGGACGCTTTGAGTTTTTACAAAATCGAGATTGCCATGTGTCCCTTTAAAATGTAAAAAATAATGATTTGCTGCAACTTCAACACAAGTATGGACAAGAAATGTTGATACAAAACAACAGTTCGCAGGTAGGAATGTTACACATAATATTCTGGATAAATAATCGATCACAGTTAATACTACGGCGATTTTCAGAAATAGCTTGTAAGACTAAATTAAATATGAAACTCCAATATCGTCCTTTTCATATACAGTATTTCTTGCAGATAGCTATAGGACTTGTATATATATACTTTCTGTCTTTATCTAGCAAGTGTATACTGCAACTGGTATCTGAACTTGGTGTAAACTTATTTACAGTAAACAGTCAGAACAGTCTACATACACAGATGCTAGAAGCAAAGTATGTGTCCATTTCCACATATTGGTCTCTCCAGACTTCAACATTGGAAAGCATGACCAAGTAGTTCTGAGGATTGGAATAGACACGCTTGGAGGTTGGAACTCCAATAAGAATGTATTACACCATGTCAGGTTAGTCTTACAATTGATCATCACAATTTATTTCACAGTGTGGAATTCAACTTCTTCAGCTGATCATGATTTCACTGATACTAGTACTGGGCAAATTTATAAATCTACACATTAACATTCTACTTTAAGTGGTCATTCCTTTGATCTTAAACAAAGAGAAAAAACAACTTCAGATAGTGTCTGTGGGACTTCCTTCCACTGTCAACTTTTTCTTAGATCAGCATCTCTGATGATCAGAACTTAACCAAATTTGTCAGAGAACATACTTGCTTGAAGCTTTTATGAAGTTTTACAAACCATGACCCTGGGGTCAAAATTGGGCCTGTCTGAGGAGTTTATTTTAAAAGTTTAAAAATATTTTCTGAAACTACAAGCCCTAAGGCTATGATATTTTGCATTTAGTATGATATCATGGTACCATAAAGTTGAACAAATAATGATCATGGGGTCCAAATTGGCCCAACCCAAAGGAGTCACATTTTTGCATATAGTTATACAGGGAAAACTTAAAAAATCTTCTATGAAAGTACAAGCTTCACCAAAGTTGTACAAAGACCATAGGGCCTCATTTTAACATAGAATTACATAGGAAAATCTTTTTAAAAAATCTTCTCTGAAAGTATTAGGCCTAGGTTTCTTTATGCATGTAGATTCACCTCATGATACTTTACCACAATTATACAAACAATGACCATAGGGTCAACATGTTTTAACCCCCAGGGAAGAGTTCTATACAGAAAACTTCTTCTCTGAAAGTACCGTAAATGGGTTCTGATATGATGGATGTAGATTCATCGAATGGTACTACACCCAAGTTGTACCAACCATGACCCTGGGGGTCAACATTTCTACATAGTTACATGGGAAAACCTTTTAAAACATTTCTCTTTAAGAAGAAGGTCTAAAAGGGGTGCATTATTAATTTAACACAACTTTACAGCTTTCTGCAAGCCCCTTCTACCTAATGCAACTAATATTTATACCACTTAGAATAGTCTTGCACCAAGCCCTCCATAAACCTAATCTTCATCTACACTAATGTCAGGTGAGCACTTTGAGGCCCCTTATTCCATATTTGATCTGAATAAAAACAGTAAAGGGAATCCTTTGGAAGCAACAAACACAGACAAGAAAAGAGTTTTATCATATCTGTTTATGAGCGGTTATATAAGCTGCACCCTCTCTCCGCCCCTAGCACAGATAACACAGAAGTACCAGTAAGTCATAACACTACTGAGTCAGAGCATGAAGACATTTTTTTCACAGCAGCCACACTTAATGTCAATAAATACCAAAAAAGAAACGACCATAAACAACAGGAGAAAGTTGGAGACTTGGTTTTATGGAATCTTTTCATGAGAGGTTAATATTGAATTTATTAATAGAGTTTGTTAACATCAATGTTATCTGATTTAATAAGTTCAGTATTAAATAGGCACAATCTGAACAAATTTTGCCAGGGTCTTCATATCAATGAAAACTCGGACAAGTTTAAAACCAGCCAGATTGGATTAATCACGTCAGAATTATGGACTTGTTTTCCTGAAAAATGGCATGTTCTGTCTCGTGAACATTCTCGCACTTTCACTTTTTATTTGATCTTTACCAAACCGTGCCAGATTGTTGGTATCCTTTGAAAAACAGCTATATTGGATTAGTAACACCAGAGCTATGGCCCTTGATTTATTGAAAAATGCCAAATTTTGCCTTGTGAAAACTGTAGAACATTCTTCTTGTATTTGATCTTTACTAAACTTAGCCAGATTGTTGGTTATCAGTGAAAGCTCAAGCAAATTTAAAACCAGCTATGTCGGATCAGTAACACCAGAGTTATGGCCTTTGATTTGTTAAAAAATGCCATTTTGTGCCATGTGAATACTGTAGCACCTTCATTTTGTATCAGATCTTTACCAATTTTGACAATTTTTTTTATATTAATGAAAACTCTTATCAGGTTTGTTCAAATGAAGTGTGGAGCAGTGTGATATAATTGGTGAGCGTTGTTGACCCATGATCGAAAAGTTGTGGGTTCACCATATGAGTTGTGTCCCTGAGCAAGACACTTTATCTGAATTTACTCAGTAGTGGTTCTACCCAGGAAGACATTGAGAGTGATTAAAATAATTTCGTTACAGTTGATGTAAAATAAATAATTTTAAATTAAACTATAACCATATATTCGCTTACCGGACATGAACAGATGGATACAACAATCCAACCAGCATTGGCCCAGGGGTCCATCCCAGCCTTGGGGGACATAACCTCTGACCCCAGTCTTGGAGACATAACCACTTGGTCATAACTTGGAAACCATTGAACCCCACTATAACCATATATACTAGACAAAATTCCTAGGTACCCACCTAAGAATATGTAATAATATTATTGTTTTGTGTATTTTTCCCTTGATCAGAGATACGGTTGAACTGCAAAAAAACCCATATGAGTTGTGTCCCTGAGCAAGACACTTTATCTGCATTTACTCAGTAGTGGTTCTACCCAGGAAGATATCAAGAGCGATTAAAATAATTTCGTTACAATCGATGTAAAATAAATAATTTCAAATTAAACTGTAACAAGTTTAAATCGTCTGCTCCGATTGCATGAACACATTTTAAAACTTTCATGTCGATATGTTTTCTTAGAAATAAATTATGATATTATATAATTGGCTACATAGGATTTGCTAAGTACTTCGAATTAGTTCAGCTTTCGATGTTCTTAATTTCTAAAATATGCCAAATAAAATTATTTTGACATCATTTATTACTAGAATTACCACTACAAATGATTTTGCAAAAGAATTTTTTTAAATAGTTAATGTTAACCCTGAATTATAGAACTTTACTTGAATTTCAAGCGATATTCAATTAAAGGGAATGTAGCGCCACAGCCATTCCATCTTTATTATTGAAAGTTCTGAAAAAATAGAATAAATGTGAAAGAATTTTCAAAATCGGATGATAAACGAAGAAGATATGATCATTTGAATGTTCTGTTGAAACGGATATGGAAGCCGCCATTTTGAGAGCTATGACATCACAGTTCTAATGACCATATATGGAATATTTATAAATATGAACATTTATTGATTTATAGGGAAAGAAATGACAGCAACTGTATGAAAATATGTATACTTAATAACAATAATGCTTTATATGACCATTAATATATTTTGCATTCATTTGCAGTGGTTTTCTTTGCTTTAAATGCTAGTTATCAATATTCCATTTATGGTAATTTGGAACTATGACATCATAGTTCTAAAATGGCGGCCCCCATATCCGTTTTAGAACAACCTTCAAGTGGTCATATCTTTTTTGTTTATCATCCGATTTTGATAATTCTTTCACCGTTTTTCATTTTTTTCAGAACGCTCAATAATAAAGCTTGTTTGGTTGTGGCGCTACATTTCCTTTAAAAGCGAGGTAATATAGGATTATCCATATTTCATTAAATTATTATAGATGCAATAAATGGGTCAAACTTTTATGTTTTTTGATATTACAGTCGATTCCGTTTAATCGCATATCGGTTAATTGCATAAAGTTTTGAAACACAAAACTATTTGTATTCTTTTGCATGTAAAAAAACCCCGTATAATCGCATAGGTTTTTGTCACATTCCGGATAATTGCATAACGAATATCTGGCTAATTGCATACTGAAAGTCAAATTTACCTGTATTTTTCAACTGTTAATTGATTGACGCGGTCACAGAGATAAGCCCGAGGCAAATTGATTGACAAAAGGTGCTAATTAGTGACTTACCGAGAAAAAGTTTGCCATTTTGTGCGGCTTCCGTAAAGCTTCCACGCCATGACGATCGCTCACCAATTAGCATACACGATTTAATAATAAGTTTGTACGCAATGTAAAGCAATGTGTTGTTAATTATTTATTGCTCTCAGTTTGCTAATGTCAGTAGAGATGCATATGACATTGAGCAGCTCATAGAGGTTACTGAATAAATGAAAAATAAAATAAGCTTTCGTGTTATTATCACGGCTGTGTTATTCACATGACAAACCATAGCAAAGCGACACAGGTTGGAAGAAAACAAATAAGCATAAATATTGCATAAAATCTATCAAATAACAGTAAATACAAAATGGATATGCACGATATTAATCCCATCAAACATCTTACATATAATTAACTCGCTTTTATGGAGTTTCTATGTAAGTATTAACAGAACAGTAAAATGAAAGTAGAAACATGCACCGCTACATGTACAAAATGTTCAATTTCGGCTATTCGAATACTCCGGTTAATCGCATATATTTTCTTGACAAATGGGCTATGCAAATAACCGAAATCAGCTGTATTTCCTACCAGTTTAAAGAAGTTTATATCTTTAAAGGATTTCGATTCATGTTATGTGTTTTATCAATACAATATCCTGTTTTCATATAAAGGAAATTGATTTTTGTTTAACGGCTCATCAACACAGTATAGGTTATTTAGGGCCGCCCCAGAGAGAGGGGAAGGATACATAGGAATCCGGGAACCTGCCCTACTCTTATTATCGAATAGATTCCTATGGTTCTTTAACGTGCTCGGAAGATCGATACACGGGACCGCCCGGTTTACGCCCCCATCCGACGGATGAGGCTAAGGTAAAGTGTCTTGCCCAAGAACACACCGACGGAACTCAGTGGCACCACGGAGGATTGAACCCGGAGCCTCCGGTTACAAATCCGCCGCGCTACCGACTGCGCCACGCCAGCCCCCTCATATAAAGGAAGGTTACTCTCAAAATATCAGTGATTTTTTTACCTCTGCGTCCTGCGTTCAGGACGCACAAATATTTCCGTGGACGCAAATTGTCAGAACATGTGCGTTCTCGGGACGCACATAAATTGCAAGTAAAGAGTTCCGTAATTCATATTTCCCCTGAAAGAATTCAATCCGTCGCTTTTTTCTCCGCGTTCCCCTGTAAGAATTCAATCCGTCGCTTTTTTCTCCGCGTCTACTGCCATATTTGACTATTCGATGAAGGTTAAGTTTACCCTCGCGCCGTTCCACGTAATTTTGTAACGTCGATTATTATTGGATAATGGTCATACGATTAGCCAATGGAATCGGACGTGAGTTAAAACACGAAACGGTGCGGATATAAACATTCCACGAGTTGGCGATGCATCGTCTGTAAAATGGGGCCAAAGAGAAAACTAAACAATGACTCAAAGCAACAAACACTCTCGAGTTTCATTCAAAAGGCCAGTACATGTTTGTTGTTCAGATCAGTATTTGGTATGTTCTAGTCATTCAGATTGCAATTAATAACCTTTCTTTTCATAGTAATATTTTGCAAATTCTAGTCATTGATGTTAACAGTTTAGTTAGTTCTAATTAAGGATTATTACTACTTCTCTTAAAGAAAGGGGGATGTTGATAGACTAAGAATGATGCAGTGTTCTCACGACTGCGATTGTTATGCTCTCACCGTATGTATGCCTGATTAAAGTTATCAACACCATGTTATAAAATAGTGCTTGAATTTGAAATAAATTACTACTAAAACCTGGGACTCACTCCTTTAGTTTTGGGACTCATACATTTTTGGCCCAGCGAGTCCTAGGACTCGTACAAGTGAAATTGTAAAAAAATCACTGAAATATGTAACAATTTAAACAAAAAATAAATATTTAAGAAACTATTGGACAAAACAAAATACTTGTCACACAACTATTCTAAAAATATATTTAAAATAAGAAAAGTATTTAAAATACAAAAGTGAGTAATTGGGAATTTTGTTCAGTATATACACTGATTGCGGATGATCACTTTACTGTGGACATAGGAATTGCAATGGTGCACTATTGCCTGCGTGATCTAATTCTGTTTTGAAATGTAAGCTTGTTTGACAATGTTTTCATCTTTGTGAAGATCATCAGTTGAGCGATTCCAATTTACCAATTGTCATTTTCCAGTACTTCATTCCATGGTTTGTGATTGAATATTATATAGCTTTGAAAATCTGCCCTGAAAATCTGCCCTATTTCCGATATTGTCAAGCGTATGAGACCGACTCAAAATAAACATTACGAAAAGGGGGCACACTATACAAAAAAAATGGTATGAAACATTCGCTAACAAAGAAAGAAATGGATTAAGTACCGAAAAAGTCACTCTCTTAATGCCATAGTACATACAGACCCAGTCATGTTCAATTAACCCAAATATTTGCAGACCGAACGCAGAATGAACGAAGAATGAACCCAGAATGAACGCAGAGTGAACGCAGAATTAACACAGAATAAACGATGCACGATCTATACACTGAATGCAAAATGAATGCCGAGTGCATTTTTAGCTCGACTATTCGAAGAACAAGAGAGCTTATGTAATCACCCCGGGGTCGGCGTCAGCGTTGGTGTCGGCGTCCCACATCAAGGTTTGCGTGTAAGCTGTGTTTACAAGTCTATATCTCTTACATTTCTTATCCTAGCACAACCAAATTTGGCCATGGGCTTCCTTATAGCTTTATTTTAAGGGCTGCATCAGCAATTATGGTTCCTGTAACCCATGGGCTCCCATGGAACCCAAATTCTGATAAAATGTGTCCCATTTCACATTAAATGTTGCGTGTAAGCTGTGTTTACAAGTCTATATCTCTTACAATTCTTACCCTATAGCACAACCAAATTTGGCCATTGGCTTCCTTATAGCATTATCTTAAGGGCTGCATAAGCAATTTTTGTTCCTGTAACCCCTGGGCTCCCATGGAACCCAAATTCTGATAGCCCTTAAAATTTGTCTGTTTCACATCAAATTTTGCGTGTAAGCTGTGTTTACAGGTCTATATCTCTTACATTTCTTGTCCTAGCTGAACTAAATTTGGGAATTAGTTTCCTTATAGTATGTTGTAAAGGGCTGGGTAAGTAATTTTGTCTTCTGCAAATTCTGGGCTCCCATGGAACCCAACCCAAATTGTGATGGCCCATAACTTTTTGATAACCTTTGCAATCCAGATTAGATGCTTAACAACTCTGGCAAATAAAATTATCATTTGAATAAAAAAATATTTTTTATTTTTTTTATTTATTTTTTTTCCGCTAAAAATATTTAGGGTCGGCGGTGATAAAGTAGGGTCGGTCGGGAAACCGGAAACACACATGTTTTTTTATTAGGCCTAACCCAAATATTTGCAGACCGAACGCAGAATGAACGAAGAATGAACCCAGAATGAACGCAGAATGAACGCAGAATGAACACAGAATAAACAATGCACGATCTATACACTGAACGCAAAATGAATGCCGAGTGCATTTTAAGCTCGACTATTCGAAGAATAAGAGAGCTTATATAATCACCCCGGGGTCGGCGTCGGCGTTGGCGTCGGCGTCCCACATCAAGGTTTGCGTGTAAGCTGTGTTTACAAGTCTATATCTCTTACATTTCTTATCCTAGCAAAACCAAACTTGGCCATGGGCTTCCTTATAGCTTTATCTTAAGGGCTGCATAAGTATTTATGGTTCCTGTAACCCATGGGCTCCCATGGAACCCAAATTCTGATAAAATGTGTCCCGTTTCACATCAAATGTTGCGTGTAAGCTGTGTTTACAAGTCTATATCTCCTACAATTCTTACCCTAGCACAACCAAATTTAGCCATTGGCTTCCTTATAGCATTATCTTAAGGGCTGCATAAGCAATTTTTGTTTCTGTAACCCCTGGGCTCCCATGGAACCCAAATTCTGATAGCCCTTAAAATTTGTCTGTTTCACATAAAATTTTACGTGTAAGCTGTGTTTACAGGTCTATATCTCTTACATTTCTTGTCCTAGCTGAACTAAATTTGGGAATTAGTTTCCTTATAGTATGTTGTAAAGGGCTGGGTAAGTAATTTTGTCTTCTGCAAATTCTGGGCTCCCATGGAACCCAACCCAAATTGTGGTGGCCCATAAAATGTGCAATAAAATGTGCAATAAAGGCAGATCTAGGTTTGCATGTAAGATGTATTATCTATAATTTTGGTTTGGGATTTCCTTTAGCATTATGCATCTTATTCATACTTCACCGATCTTGAGGCATGGGCTCCCTCCGCCCCCACTCCCACCCACTCCACACCTTTTTTTTTATACATATTACTGTGTTGTTTTAGTCAATTTTTACACATAATATGTCTCTCACCCCACCCTACCCACACATGAAACATTTTTTTTATTTGTTTTTAGCTCGACTATTCGAAGAATAAGAGAGCTTATGTAATCACCCCGGGGTCGGCGTCGGCGTCGGCGTCGGCGTTGGCGTTGGCGTCGGCGTCCCACATCAAGGTTTGCGTGTAAGCTGTGTTTACAAGTCTATATCTCTTACATTTCTTATCCTACTACAACCAAATTTGTTCATGGGCTTCCTTGTAGCATTATCTTAAGGGCTGCATAAGCAATTTTGGTTCCTGTTACCCATGGGCTCCCATGGAACCCAAATTATGATAGCCCATAAAATGTGCCCCATTTCACATCAAATTTTGCGTGTAAGCTGTGTTTACAAGTCTATATCTCTTACAATTCTTACCCTAGCACAACCAAATTTGGCCATTAGCTTGCTTATAGCATTATCGTAAGGGCTGCTTAAGTAATTTTGGTTCCTGTAACCCCTGGGCTCCCATGGAACCCAAATTCTGATAGCCCTTTAAATATGTCTGTTTCACATCAAATTTTGCGTGTAAGCTGTGTTTACAGGTCTATATCTCTTACATTTTTTGTCTTAGCTGAACTAAATTTTGGAATTGGTTTCCTTATAGAATGTTGTAAAGGGTTGGATAAGTAATTTTGTCTTCTGCAAATTCTGGGCTCCCATGGAACCCAAATTGTGATGGCCCATAAAATGTGCAATAAAGGCAGATCTAGGTTTGCATGTAAGAATGTATATATCTATAACTTTGGTTTGGGATTTGTTATAGCATTATGCATCTTATTACTTCACCCATATTGGGGCATGGTCTCCCTCCTCCCCCCCCCACCCCCACCCCCCACCCCCCACTCTACCCCCACTCCCCTCGACCCCCTTTTTTCTTCTTTTTTTTTGTTTTACATATTTCTGTGTTGTTTTAGTCAATTCTTACACATAAATGTTGCAACCCTCCCCGCCCCCACCACCCCACCCCCAAGCCTCTCACCCCATCACCTCCCCCCCCCACCCTGCCCCAGACTTGGAATTTTTTCTTTTATTTTTTTACATATTTCTGTGTTGATTTTGTCAATTCTTACACATATATGTTGCAACCCTCCCCTCCCCCCCCCCCCCCACACCCCCCCCTCTCACCCCATCACCCCACCCACCATGCGCCACACTTGAATTTTTTTTTTTTTTAAAAAAAAAAATAATTCTGTGTTGTTTTAGTCAATTCTTACACATATATGTTGCAACCCTCCCTGCCCCCACCCCCCACCCTTCGCCTCTCACCCCATCACCCCCCACCCCGCCCCAGACTTCAAACTTTTTTCTTTTTTTTTTACATATTTCTGTGTTGCTTTTGTCAGTTCTTACACATATATGTTGCAACCCTCCCCCTCCACCCACTAACACCCAACACACTCCCGCCTCTCACCCCATCATCCCCATCCCCACCCCGCCCCAGACTTGATTTTTTTTTTTTTTTTTTTTTTACATATTTCTTTGTTGTTTTAGTAAATTTTTACACATATATGTTGCCCCATCCACCCCCTCCCCCCCAACCCAATCCTGCCTCTCACCCTCCCCCCCGCTCCACACCCCCCCTCCCCCCCACCCCCCCACCCCCACTTGAAACTATTATATATATTTTTTTATATATTTTTGTGTTGCTTTTGTCAATTCTTACACCTCCCACCCCCATCACCCCCCCCCCCCCCCCCCCCCCCCCACCCCCGCCCCACACTTGGAACTTTTTTTTTTTTCATATTTCTTTGTTGTTTTAGTCAATTCTTACACAAATATGTTACACGCTCCACCCCGCCCCCAACTCACTCCCGCCTCCCCCCCCAGCTCCCCACACCCCACCCCCACTTGAATCTATTTTTTTAATTTTTTTTTTACATATTTCTGTGTTGCTTTTGTCTATTCTTACACATATATGTTGCCCCATCCCCACTCAAACTCGATTTTTTTTTTCCTTCATATTTTTGTGTTGTTTTGGTGAATTATTACATAGCTTCTTACAACATATATGTTGCCCTCACCACCCCCACCATCCACCCCCGCCTCTCTCCCACCCCACCCCGCACCACACTCAAAACTCGATTTTTTTTATTTTATTTTTTTTTTACATATTTCTGTGTAGATTTGGTCAGTTCTTACACATAGTTATGTTGTGCTCCCAACCGCACCCCACATTGTTGTAGCCTTGTTTTCTGATGGTATATACTAGCTATAAATTTATTATTCTCCGAAAAATCGAATAGTCGAGCTGCGCTGTTCTCCGACAGCTCTTGTTTTACATACTTCTGTGTTGTTTTAGTCAATTTTTACATATATGTTGTCCCCTCGCCCCTAAACCCCCCCCACTCCTGTCTCTCCCCCCCACACCCCCCACCCCACTTGAAACTATATATATTTTTAGCTCATGCCGTGGTGCGGCGTCCGTCGTCCGTCTGTCCGTCTGTCCGTAAACTTTTTTTTGTAGCGTTTTCTCCTCTGAAACTACTGAATGGATTTTCATGAAACTTTACAGAAATGTTGCCCATGAAGTCTAGTTGATCCTAGCAAAAATTCATGTTGATGTAAAATCCAAGATGGCCGCCAGATCTAAAAATAGGTTTTAAAAAACAAGTTTGTAGCGACTTCTTCATGAAAACTATAAGTGATATTGATATGGGACTTTTTCTAAAATGATCAGCATGACATGATGTTGGTCCTTGTCGAAAATCGTTTTGATTCGACGTTAAACATGGCTGCCAGCGGCTATCTTTGTTTACATAGAGTTATATAATGAAAACTTGTAGCGACTACTCCTTTGAAACTACTTGACAGATTTTCATGAAACTTTACAGGAATGTTGCTCTTGATGTCTAATTGATCCTAGCAAAATTTCAGGTCGGCTGGAAATTCAAGATGGCCGCAACGGCTAAAAATAAATTTTCAAAATACAAGTTTGTAGCGACTACTTCTTGAAAACTATAAGTGATATTGATATGGGACTTTTTCTAAAATGATCAGCATGACATGATGTTGGTCCTTGTCAAAAATCGTTTTGATTCAACGTTAAACATGGCTGCCAGCGGCCATCTTTGTTTACATACAGTTATATAGTAAAAACTTGTAGCGACTACTCCTTTGAAACTACTTGACAGATTTTCATGAAACTTTACAGGAATGTTGCTCTTAATGTCTAATTGATCCTAGAAAATTTCAGATCGGCAGAAATTCAAGATGGATGCCACAGTTAAAAATAGATTTTTAAAAAATAAGTTTCTAGCGACTACGTCTTGAAAACTATAAGTGATATTGATATGGGACTTTTTGTAAAATGATCAGCATGACATGATGGTTATCAGAGTCAAACATTATTTTGATTCGACGTTAAACATGGCTGCCAATGGCCATCTTTGTTTACATAGAGTTATATGATGAAAACTTGTAGCGACTACTCCTCTGGAACTAATTGACGGATTTTCATGAAACTTCACAGGAATGTTGCTCTTGATGTCTAATTGATCCTAGCAAAATTTTAGGTCGCCCGGAAATTCAAGATGGCTGCCATGGCTAAAAATAGATTTTCAAAATACAAGTTTGTAGCGACTACTACTTGAAGACTATAAGTGATATTCATATTGGACTTTTTGTAAAATGATCAGCATGACATGATGTTGGTTCTTGTCAAAAATTGTTTTGATTCAACGTTAAACATGGCTGCCAACGGCCATCTTTGTTTACATAGAGTTATATACGTAAAAACTTGTAGCGACTAATCCTTTGAAACTACTTGGCAGATTTTCATGAAACTTTACAGGAATGTTGCTCTTAATGTTTAATTGATCCTAGCAAAATTTCAGATCGGCCAGAAATTCAAGATGGCCGCCATAACTAAAATTAGATTTTTTAAAAAAGAAGTTTGTAGCGACTACGTCTTGAAAACTATAAGTGATATTGATATGGGACTTTTTGTAAAATGATCAGCATGACATGATGGTTATCAGAGTCAAACATTATTTTGATTCGACGTTAAACATGGCTGTCAGCGGCCATCTTTGTTTACATAGAGTTATATAATGAAACTTGTAGCGACTATTCCTGTGAAACTACTTGACGGATTTTCATGAAACTTCACAGGAGTGTTGCTCTTGATGTCTAATTGATCCTAGCAAAATTTCAGGTCGGCCGGAAATTCAAGATGGCCGCCACGGCTAAAAATAATTTTTCAAAAAACAAGTCTGTAGCGACTACTTCCTGAAATCAAAATCAATCAGTAGAGCTTCAAGGTCATTGACCTCTTGTTTATTTTTAGCTCTACTGATCACAGATCAGCAGAGCTTATGCAGTGGTGCGGCGTCCGTCGTCCGTCCGTCTGTCCGTCTGTCTGTAAACTTTTATTTGTAGCGACAACTCCTCTGAAACTGCTGGATGGATATTCATGAAACTTTACGGAAATGTTCCCCATAAAGTCTAGTTGATCCTAGCAAAAATTCATGTTGATGTGAAATCCAAGATGGCTGCCAAAGCTAAAAATAGAGTTTAAAATACAAGTTTGTAGCGACTTCTTCTTGAAAACTATAAGTGATATTGATATGGGACTTTTTCTAAAATGATCAGCATGACATGATGTTGATCCTTGTCAAAAATCGTTTTGATTCAACGTTAAAGATGGCTGCCAGCGGCCATATTTGTTTACATAGAGTTATATAGTAAAAACTTGTAGCGACTACTCCTCTGAAACTACTTGGCGGATTGTCATGAAACTTTACAGGAATGTTGCTCTTGATGTCTAACTTGATCCTAGCAAAACTTCAGATCTGCCAGTAATTCAGGATGGCCGTCACAGCTAAAAATATATTTTTTTAAAAAAGAAGTTTGTAGTGACAACTTCTTGAAAACTATAAGTGATATTGATATGGGACTTTTTCTAAAATGATCAACATGACATGATGTTGATCCTTGTGGAAAATTATTTTGATTCGACGTTAAACATGGCTGCCAGTGGCCATCTTTGGTTACATAGAGTTATATTGTAAAAACTTGTAGCGACTACTCCTCTGAAACTACTAGACGGATGTTCATGAAACTTTACAGGAATGTTGCTCTTGATGTCTAGTTGATCCTAGAAAAAGTTCAGGTCGGCCGGAATTCAAGATGGCCGCCACAGCTAAAAATAGATTTAAAATAAATAAGTTTGTAGCGACTACTTCTTCAAAATTATAAGAGATATTGATATGGGACTTTTTCTAAAATGATCAGTATGACATGATGTTGGTCCTTGTCGAAAATCGTTTTGATTTGACGTTAAACATGGCTGCCAGTGGCCATCTTTGTTTACATAGTTATATAATGAAAACTTGTAGCGACTACTCCTCTGAAACTACTTGACGGATTTTCATGAAACTTCACAGGAATGTTGCTCTTAATGTCTAATTGATCCTAGCAAAATTTCAGGTCGGCCGGAAATTCAAGATGGCTGCCACGGTTAAAAATAGATTTTCAAAAAACAAGTCTGTAGCGACTACTTCCTGAAATCAAAATCAATCAGTAGAGCTTCAAGGTCATTGACCTCTTGTTTTTAAATATTTCTGTGTTGCTTTGGTCAATTCTTACACATGCCCATAAAATGTGTCCCGTTTCACATCAAATGTTGCATGTAAGCTGTGTTTACAAGTCTATACCATAGTACATACAGACCCAGTCATGTTCAATTAACCCAAATATTTGCAGACCGAACGCAGAATGAACGAAGAATGAACGCAGAATGAATGCAGAATGAACGCAGAATGAACACAGAATAAACGATGAATCTATATACTGAACGCAAAATGAATGCGGAGTGCATTTTTAGCTCGACTATTCGAAGAATAAGAGAGCTTATGTAATCACCCCGGGGTCGGCGTCGGCGTTGTCGTCGGCGTCCCACATCAAGGTTTGCGTGTAAGCTGTGTTTACAAGTCTATATCTCTTACATTTCTTATCCTAGCAAAACCAAATTTGGCCATGGGCTTCCTTATAGCTTTATCTTAAGGGCTGCATAAGCAATTATGGTTCCTGTAACCCATCGGCTCCCATGGAACACAAACTCTGATAAAATGTGTCCCATTTCACATCAAATGTTGCGTGTAAGCTGTGTTTACAAGTCTATATCTCTTACAATTCTTACCCTAGCACAACCAAATTTGGCCATGGGCTTCCTTATAGCATTATCTTAAGGGCTGCATAAGCATTTTTAGCTCACCTGAGCTGAAGGCTCAAAGGTGAGCTATTGGGATCACTCTTCGTCCGTCGTCCGTCGTCTGTCATCCGTCGTCCGTCGTCGTTAACTTTTGCTTCAAACGACTTCTCCTCAGAAACTGCTTAGCCAATTTTGACCAACTTCACGTGGATGATCCTTAGATGAATGCTTTTTAGATTTGTTAAAATTAGGTCAGCGCGACATCCAAGATGGCCGCCATTACCATATATGGTTGAAACCTTAAAAAATCTTCTTCTCTAGAACCGCTGGACAGATTTCAACAGTTTTTCTTTTAAAATGATCGCCAATGTCTAGACTATCAAGTTTGTTCAAATGAAGTCCCCGGGGTCAAAAATGGCCATGCCCCGGGGGTCCAAAGTTTGTATATTGAGATTTTGCATGTTTTTCATATAGACATATAGGAAAAAACTTTAAAAAATCTTCTTCTCTGAAACCACAAGGCACAGAGGTCTCATGTATTACATGTAGCATCAGCTTATGATCCTCTACTAAGTTTGTTCAAATGGTGACCCTGGGGTCAAATTTGTTGTCCCCGCCCCGGGGGTCACAGTTTTACATAGACTTTTATAGGATTTTTAAAAAAAAATCTTCTTCTCTGAAACTGCAAGAGCCAGAGGTTTAATATTTTGCATTTGCTATAAGCTTATGGTCCTCTACCAAGTTTGTTCAAATGGTGACCCAGGGGTCACATTTGAGCCCCGCCCCGGGGGTCACAGTTTTACATAGGCTTGTATAGGGAAAAACTGAAAAAATCTTCTTCTCTGGAACCACATGGCACTGAGCTCTCATGTATTACATGTAGCATCAGCTTATGGTTCTCTACTTAGTTTGTTCAAATGGTGACCCTGGGGTCAAATTTGTCCCCGCCCCGGGGCTCACAGTTTTACATAGATATGTATAGGGAAAAACTTAAAAAATCTTCTTCTCTGAAACTGCAAGAGTCAGAGGTTTAATATTTTGCTTTTGCTATAAGCTCATGGTCCTCTACCAATTTTGTTCAAATGGTGACCCTGGGGTTGACCCTGGGGTCACATTTGGCCCCGCCCCGGGTGGTCACAGGTTTTTACATAGGCTTGTATAGGGGAAAAACTGAAAAAAATCTCTTCTCTGGACTGCAAGTCAGAGGTTAATATTTGCATTTGCTATAAGCTTATGGTCAAATGAAACTTTCAAAATGGTGACCCTGGTGCTAACTGGCCGCGCCCCGGAGATGGTCACAGTTTTATATAAACTTATATATATAGGAAAAAAACAATCTTCTCTGAAACTTGCAAAGGCCAGAGGTTTAATATTTTGCATTACTATTAGATTATGGTCCTCTACCAAGTTTGTTCGAATGATGACCCTGGGGTAATAAATTTGACCCCACGCCAGTGGTCACAGTTTACGTAGACTTATATAGGAAAGCACATTAAAAGTCTTCTTTGCTGGAGACTGTAAGAGCCAGAGGTTTAATATTTTGCATTTACTATACTCTTATTGGTCCTTACCAAGTTTGATTCAAATGGTGACCCGGGTTCCACATTTGGCCCCGCCCCAGTGGTCACGTTTTACAAGGACTTGTATAGGGAAAAACTTAAAAAATCTTCTTCTCTAAAACCCACAAAGCACACAGCTCTCCATATATTACATGTAGCCCTTGGGGTCACATTTGGCTCTGCCCAATGTGTTACTCTCTAGCACATTCATTTTATATTTGATATTTACCAAACTTTGTCTGTGTCTAAACTGTCTATATCAATGGTTGTTCTACACAACAGAGCCCACAATTTCCTTGAACAACCTTACCAAAGTTAGCACAGATTGTTTATGACCATTAAGATTTCGAAGAGTTCGATAATGAGCCAGTACTCAGGTGATCGCTTCAGGGCCATCTTGGCCCTGGCCCTCTTGTATTGGTTCAAATTAACTCAGGTGAGCGAATATAGGGCACATCATTGCCCTCTTGTTTGTTTCTGTAACCCCTGGGCTCCCTTGGAACCCAAATTCGGATAGCCCTTAAAATTTGTCTGTTTCACATCAAATTTTGCTGTGTAAGCCTGTGTTTACAGGGTCTATATCTCTTACATTCTCTGTCCTAGCTGAACTAAATTTGGGAATTAGTTTCCTTATAGTATGTTGTAAAGGGTTGGGTAAGTAATTTTAGTCTCTGCAAATCCTGGGCTCCATGGAACCCAATTGTGGATGGCCCTAAAAATGTGCAATAAAATGTGCAATAAAGGCAGATCTGGGTTTGCATGTAAGATGTATTATCTATATTTTGGTTTGGGATTCTTATAGCATTATGCATCTTATTCAATACTCACCGATATTAGAGCATGGGCTCCCTCCCCAACTCCACCCCACACCCCCCACTCCACCCCCTCCACACTTTTTTTTTTATACATATTTTCTGTGTTGTTTTAGTCAATTTTTAAATTTTTAATATATATGTTGCCCCCCTACACCGCCCTCACCGCCCCCAACCCCGCCTCTCACCCCACCCCACCCCCACATGAAACAATTTTTTTATTTGTTTTTTAGCTCTACTGGCCAAGGCCCAGCAGAGCTTTATGGGATGGTGTGTGTTGTCCGTCTTCGTCGTCCGTCGTCCGTCCGTCGTCCGTCGGTCCGTCGTCCGTCCGTCGTCGTCGTCCGTTAACTTTCAAACGACTTCTTCTCAGAACCGCTTGGCTAATTTTGACCAAACTTCACATGGATGATCCTTAGATGAATGCCTTTTTAGATTTGTTAAAAATAGGTCAGCGCTACATCCAAGATGGCTGCCATTACCATATATGTCGAAACCCTTAAAAAATCTTCTCCTCCCAGGACCTCTGGACAGATTTCAACAGGTTTTTCTTTTAAATGATCGCCAACGCCTAGACTTCAAGATTGTTCAATTAAGTCCCCGGGGTCAAAAATGGCGTGCCCCGGGGGTCCAAAGTTTGTATATTGAGGTTTGCATGTTTTTAATATAGACATATAGGAAAAAACTTTAAAAAATCTCATCTCTCTGAAACCACAAGGCACAGAGCTCTCATGTATTACATGTAGCATCAGCTTATGGTCCTCTGCTAAGTTTGTTCAAATGGTGGACCCTGGGGTCAAATTTGTCCCGCCCCGGGGGTCACAATTATACATAGACTTATATAGGATTTTTAAAAAAAAAAAATCTTCTTCTCGGAAACTACAACAGCCGGAGGTTTTGTTATTTTGCATTTACTATAAGCTTATGGTCCTTTACCAAGTTTTTCAAATGGTAACCCTCGGTCACATTTGTCCCCGCCCCAAGGGTCACATGTTTACATAGACATGTATAGGGAAAAACTAAAAAATCTTCTTCTCTGAAACGCAAGAGCCAGAGGTTTAAATTTGCATTTGCTAATAAGCTTGGTGGTCCTCTACCAAGTTTGTTCAAAGGTGTGACCCCAGGGGTCACATTTGGCCCCATCCCGGGGGTCACAGTTTTACAATGGGCTTGTATAGCAAAAATAGAAAAAAATCTTCTTCTCTGGACCACATGCACAGAGCTCTCATGTATTACATGTAGCATCAGCTTATGGTCCTCTACTGAGTTTGTTCAAATGCTGACCCTGGGGTCAAATTTGTCCCCGCCCCAAGGGTCACAGTTTTACATAGACATATATAGGATCTTTTTTTTAAAAATCTTCTTCCTCGGAAACTACAAGAGCCGATGTTTGATATTAAACATTTATTATAAAGCTTTGGTCCTTTACCAGTTTGTTCAAATGGTGACCCTGGTGTCACATCTTGCCCCGCCCCGGGGGTCACAGTTTTACATAATGCTTGTTAGGGTAAAACTGAAAAAAATCTTCTTCTCTGGAACTGCAACAGCTTAAGGTTTTAATATCTTGCATTTGCTATAAGCTTATGGTCCTTTACCAAGTAGTTTGTTCAAATTGTGACCCTCGGGTCACATTAGACCCCGCCCAAGGGTCTCACATGTTTTACATAGACATGTAAGGGAAAAACTTAAAAAAAATCTCTTCTCTGAAACTGCAAGAGCCAGAGGTTTCATATTTTGCATTTGCTATAAGCTTATTGTCTTCTACAAGTTTGTTCAAATGGTGGCCTATTGGTCTATTTGGCCCCACCCTGGGGTCAGTTTTACTTAGGCCTTGTATAGGCAAAAGCTTTTTATATTTTTTTTTTAGTTTTTAATTTGATTTTTTTTTTTTTTTTTTTCAATTGCAATTTTTTTTTTTTTTTTTTTTTTGTAATTGTTCCTATTTTTCTGAATTTTTTTTTTTTTTTTTAAATTTTTTTTTTTTTTTTTAATTGATTTTTTTTTTTTTATTTTTAATTTGTTTTTTTTTCAAATTTTTTTTTTTAATTTTTTTTTTTTTTATTTTTTTTTTGATTGATTTGAATTTTTTATTTTTTTTAAAATTTTTTTCATTATCTTTTTAATTACTTGACACTTACTTTAAAATTCTTGTCGGCGCTACTCATCCTAAATGCCTTGTTGAATTTCGACGAAACTGGCAGGAGCATCGGTAAGATGGTCTTGTTGTGCATATCACGCTTTTGTTCCAGTTCGCTGATTTTTGACGGAGGTTATGGCCCTTGACATTTTTATTAAATTTCTTGGCGCTACTCCTTATACGGCTTGTTGGATTCTACGAAATTTGGCAGGAAGCTTCAGT
>JAWPHD010018282.1:0-40594 GCA_037043455.1 Cyrtodaria siliqua | reverse complement strand
ACTGTAGTGTTGCGTGTTGCGTGTTACAAATATATAACTATATAGACAATGCAAAATAAAGCAACTTTCAAGCTCAAATATACATTTACAGCTTTGAGAACGAAAATATATCCATTGAAAAATAAACAGTATATATACCGAAAGGAAAAAGAAACGCATAATCAAAATATTGCCTATACTACGCTATTATATACACCTAATTCTACGTAATATATCAGATATATATCAACGTGTTTTGTACAAAAAGGGGCTACAACTAATTACAGAAAGGACAACTCTTTCATATAGTAGACCATTTAATCAGAGTATACTTTGTTACACGAAATTAATAAATGTTGAAGTTTCGCTTGAAAAAGTGAAGCCATTTCAGTATTGTGTTTAATGCAACGTTTAAAGCCTAAGTTTGATCACCTGCTTGAGCCAAATGCCCATTCTTTCAAAAATGAAACTTTAAAGGGATAACTATTGGTGTGTTCGATGCTGTTTAAACCTTCTTTCCGAAAGGACAGGCCTAATGTCGCCCTGTACCATTCGATTAGCGGTAGCATATTAAACATACAATATATAGCGGAAATATCCATTATGCGTTTCTTTTTCCTTTCAGTATATATATGGATATTCAATGGGGCTCAAGTTATAGTGATCGTTTAATATATGCTGTTTTGTATTTAGCCTCCGATCTTCCATTGGAATGTTCCGGAGTTAAAGATCACCACCTCGGTAGTGGTGTGTATACGATATATCCTGATGGTACACCACAGCTAGCAGTACATGTCTTCTGTGAATTTGATTCTGATAACACTGCTTGGACGGTATGTATACATGCATACATATTTCGTGAGAGTGGACTAATTAAGATGTATAAGGCTTGAAGTTTGGTTCTATAGGTCAAAGAATAAGAGAGTTTTGAGATTTTGTTATTGCTGGAAATCATGGCTTTAAACGTAGGCTTTGGTAGCAATGTCATGTATTTATCTTATATTGTTTTGCGTAAATTACTACTGACTCCATTCAACATGTCCGTATTCACATATTATCTAAACAACTTTTGAATACTATGTCGCTTCTTTAGTTCTTTAGACGCTATTCTGTAATACCTAAAGTTGTATCGGCATGGGGCCTATTCTAAACGAATTGTCTAAAATGTTGCACGTCAGATGCCTCAAGTAAACGTGTAGTGGTTTTATAAAATGTCATAAATGGAAACATTGCTGATCTCTACGCGTCCAAAACTGTTTCAGGGATTGTTTTCATGATGTCTTACATTAGTCCACACAGTTACTGTCTTCTTAGTAAAGCACCCTATGCCACTATAGTTGCTTTATCATGTATAATAATTCTCATGTGGTGTACTGTAAGGTTTAAATGTGTTTAGGACGGTGATCTTTGTCACTATAGGTGCTTTATCATGTAGACTAATTATCATGTGTACTGTATGTTTTAAATGTGTTTAGGACGGTGATCTTCGTCACTAATAAACTTTTTATTAAATGTAACTATGTAAACCAGTGTTAAATGTAGCTGTTAAAAAACTAAAGTATTGTATAATGCTATTATCTAAGAAAGCGTTTTATATATTGTCCCTTTCAGATAATTCAAAGACGCTATAATGGATCGGTGGATTTTTACAGAAACTGGCAGGCATACAAAGATGGTTTTGGATCCCCATATGGCGAATATTGGCTAGGTACATCCCAATATAGCTTTAATCAACTCTAGCTAATTATATGCGAACACAAGTACGCACGCTAATATTGCTGTTTGCACATTTTGATCCGTGTTTGTCTTTAACCGTTTATTATCCTGAGTACATTTTTTTCTTCATTTATCTACCATTAAAAACGTTTAATTGCAAATAAATGTTATATAATATGTCTGTGATTTAATAGGAAATGATGCAATACATGAGATAACATCCAATGCAAACCATGAACTTCGAATAGAAATGAAGGACTTCGACGGTGTAACAAAATATGCTGAATATACGTTATTCCATATTGGTAACGAACAAAACGGCTATCGACTAACTTTGTTCAACTATTCAGGAAATGCAGGTAATATGAGCTTTAACAATCAGAAACATGTGCTAAATAATTGTTATCTTAGTTTTCAACACAGAAATTTGAATCGAATATACAGCCGTGGTGTGCATTTTGTCGATAATGGCACACCTTTATCGACAAAAGGTAGACCACAGCCGTATATTAACCTCTACGGAATAAAACATTATGCGCTAGGTTTTAATAATATAAACTTAAGTTTATTTTGCCAATTAGGAGTAATATACGACCGCCGTATATAGATTGCATAATTGTTTATGCAGGTGATGCTATGATATCTTGCGGACGTCCTGCCAACGGTATGAAATTTTCGACATTCGACAGGGACAACGATCTGACTGGCGCCAACTGTGCCATAGCGTATAAAGGTGCATGGTGGTACAACAGATGTCATTGCGCCAACCTAAACGGGCAATACCTGTATGGTCACCACGATTCGTCTGCTGATGGTATAAACTGGTACACATGGCATGCTTTCCACTACTCACTCAGATCGGTCACAATGATGATAAGAAAATACTATTAGTAATAAAGGCAAATTGCTAATTGATAAACATTTCTTATTTTATGATAATATACTTAATGTTTGGGACGCTTGTTTCAGCAAAACGATTTAGCAGCATGTTAAGGCCATTCTTAAGTGCCTAAATGCTTTATACAACAGGGACATCAGCATTGTAAGCGTTAATGAAAAAAACGTATGTTTCAAAATCGGTTCGGATAAAATATTATATACGTGCAATAGTCGTTTTTGATAGAGATTAACCTGTGCGCGACTTCGGTAAAAAAAACATTCGATATACTAAATGTGTAACGATTTATGTCAATCCACCACATTTACTAAATGGGCATGTCCATTTTAAATCGCCGCAACTAAATGTTTTCGATTTAAATAAATGTTGATGATTTAAAAACAAGTAATGTTCGATTTACTAAATGTGCAACGATTTAGTATATGGAAAGTCGGTTTATTTAATTGGCAAACGCAGATAATATGCAATTTAAGTCATATGTCGTATGATGGCAAATGATAACTGAGTGGACTGTTACCCTATTTACTACCGTATCCGTAAATAAAGCTATGTGGGAACGTCTTGCTTATCACTATACCTCCGCTTTCACAAAGTGAAGTAAGGACTATATAGGAATAACTTTGTCCGTAACGTCCCGTGTCATCCCGACGCGTCCCGTCCCGTCATGTAACACATTTTTGTCCCGTCGCGTAACACAATTTTATTATTTGCATTCCTCAAGTAGTTTTGAATGGGTTGTTTCCAAACTTCATATACCCATAACAACTGATGACCTTATGTCCCTCTACATCACCCATTGTCGAGTGCCTAATTTATTACAGAGTTATGACCATTTCTTTGACTTAGAATTTTAGCCGGCGTATTCATCACCTTCAGTGATAGTTCTAGTTTATCCTATATTTTATGAACAGTTTAGTATTGTATGTTCACGTTGTTCGGGCGGCCGCCGGTTGTTAGATGATTTTCGTGTGATATCTAAATTTTACACGATCTTCATGAAATGTTTATATGTTTAAGAATATTCTTCCAAAAATAGCTAACGGAGCTGCTCACAAACGATTTTTTGAATTCGGTATTGTTTTATGTCGAACTTTGTGATGAGATTGGACGTCGGGCGCGGTTTTGGGATAGAATGTCGAACTCCTTGAGTTGTAGCTGTCCCCATGGGTTATAGCAGATCTTCCAGCACATATACGCGGATATGCTTATCTGCTATATATATACGCATGTACATGATTCCGTATTACCAATAATATAATATGGTGACAATTGCAAGTAAACTTATACGTAAACAATGTGCCAATACGGTGTAATTATACTTTTGAAATACTGTGACCAATATCCTGTGGCATTTGTGGAAAGGCAATGCAAGAACGATTTAGTTGGAACACGAAATATGGTGTAATGATTCCGTGACAATAAAGTAAAGTGAGGTTTGGTTTAGTGCACCCTAGAACCTGGTGGCCTTTATGCCTCTGTCCGTTTGAAGGCGATACACATACTGTCAACCATTTTATGTTTGTGTTGTCACATACGTTGTTTCTATTTGGTTTATGTTAAAAGCGTGTATTTGAATGACTGAATGTTGTGAATGCTTCTTTTATAGTTTGGCTTGTTTCACCTAGATCACGACATAGTATATTTCAGAGTTATTATGACAATTTCCGAAAAAAATTATATCAGTCTGAATTTTCAAACATAGGTATATATTTTCTAAATAACCTCCGTTTGTTTAAAAGTTCTGCTTCTATAGACTCGCTATTTAGATCAACTGTGCCGAAGGCTTAAGGTGATCTATTGGGATCACTTTTCGTTCGTCGTCCGTCATCCGTCGTCCGTCCGTCGGCGTTAACTTTTCTTCAAACGACTTCTCCTCAGAAACCGCTTGGCCAATTTTGACCAAACTTCACATGGATGATCCTTAGATGAATTCTTTTTAGGTTTTTTAAAATAAGATCAGCGCGTCATCCAAGATGGCCTGGGGTCACATTTGGCCCCGCCCAGGGGTTCACAGTTTTACATAGGCTTGTATAGGGAAAAACATAAAAAAATCTTCTTCTCTGGAACTGCAAGAGCCAGAGGTTTAATGTTTTGCAATTGCTATAATCTTATGATCCTCTACCAAGTTTGTTCAAAGGGTGACCCTGGAGTCAATTTGGCCCCTCCCCAGGGTCACAGTTTAACATAGACTATATAGGAAAACATTAAACAAATTCTACTCTGAAACTACAATAGCCAGAGATTTAATATTTTGCAGTTACTATACTCTTATGGTCCTTTACTACGTTTGTTCAAATGGTGACCCTGGGTTCACATGTTGTACATAGACTTATACAGGGAAAAGCTTAAAAAATCTTCTCTTAAACCACAAGGCTCTCATATATTATATTACATGTAGCCCTGTGGGTCACCTTTGGCCCTGTCCCAGGTGTTACACTCTAGCACCTTCATTTTGTATTTGATATTTGCTTAACGTTGTCATTGTCTTTATATCAATGTTGTTAACACAACAGAGGCCACATTTCTTGAACAATCTTAACCAAACTTGCACAAATTGTATATGACCATATGATTTCGAAGAAGTTCGATAATGGGCCAGTATTCAGGTGATCGATTTAGGGCCATCTTGGCCCTCTTGTTTAGTTTTAGCTGTTAGCATTTTACAGTCATCTCCACATATCTCCTAATAGCCGACGAGATGTAAAAAGTTAAAATGCAGTTGTGTGTTTGTGCATAAAGTCTTGAAAATCAGATCCTAATCACGAATCAATACTTTTATTTTGATCCGCCAGTGCTACAAGTCTTATTGATGCTACTACAGGGATCTTATTATGTATGCCAATTGACAACCTATGAAATATACAGGTGTTAATTATATGTCTATGGAATAACAATCTTCAAACTAATTCTAATTCTTAGAAATTATGTAAAATGTCCAACTATTGCCCTTATTCGCTCATACATGTTGGAGACTGTCACTGTCATCTATCCGGCTTTATCGGTAAGCGCATCTTAACAAATAGACAGACATGTATATACATGTCATTACGAGTGCTTGTGGTACGATACTCACAGATGGCATAATCTGGTTCACAGGTTCACATAACATGACCTCTATTACTGTCTAATATCTGTACATGTATATGGTTGAATTGTGTTTACGAAATTTTCTGCATATTTTTAGACAATATATGACCGTTGATATTTTAACGCTGGAGGCAGACCACCCACTCTTTCCTGTGTAGAACCAGTATTGTATACCTTCCGTATCCGTAAGAATCTACACTTGTTCACTTGCATGTCGATCTCCCAGTGGGTTTTGAACCCGATGCGAGAGTCTTTACCATCTCGCTCTACTAATACCTATATAACAAATGTGATTGTAACATACATGTGTTTATTACATATATCGTACTACTAAAATTGAGCGATACACTAACATCATGATGATGATTATGATGATGTTGATGATGACGACGACGACGACGACGACGACGACGATGATGATGATGAGGATGATGATGGGGAAGAGGATGGTGGGGAGTACATTTATTGAATATTCGAGGTTAAAACACATTTTTAGTCAGAGCCAGTTCTCACAAAAATGATTTATCATCTAATGAATCCCTTTGTTGTCCCGCCAGATAGTTAGCGAATTCTATAACTCTTTCTTCTTGTTCGTTTGTTTCCACGGATCCTGGTCTCATTTCACGTAGTTTTTCTATCGCCTCCTTTGCTTCCATGTTAAATATTTTGACCAAGTAACAAGCTAAAACAGTCCCTGTTCTCCCTTTCCCGTGAGCACAGTGGACGCCAACTGCCTAAAATAAACAAGCAAGAGAAAAACATACATTAATCAACGTCCTTGATCAACTTCTGGATAAATCAACCAAGATATATTATATTGTTAAACTATGGCACATTTGCATTTACTCTGATCCATAATCACTATACATAGTTACGTATATGTTACTACACCATACAACCACACATGCCATAAATCCATGTATGAGTTACTACACCATGCAAGCAGACGTAACACAAATACATGGCTTAAGTTACTACGCCATGCAAATACGTGCATGCAGACGTAAACATCATTCAAACAAACAAAACCCTGTCGTCATGATTGTCCCCTATATTATTCATATGGCAGTTGACAATTATTTATAAAAATATGGCCAGCTAGTATATAGATATATGTGTATGTTGCTACGCCAATTAAGTATACATATAAATACAAATATAATTAGTAACTGCAAATAGTCGAAAGAATAGCTTATTAAACCCTAAAAGAAGCATAGCATACATGTAAGTATTAATTACCACTCTATACACATATAAATGCACAGACCTTCTTAACTAATACATAGACATGCTTAACTTAAGCGCATCCGTGGCCAAGGGGTTAACGACGTTGCGGAAGGCGGGTGGTATACAGTACTGGTTCTACCCAGGTAACATGGGGTGGTCTGCCTCTACCACAAAAAAAAATCAAACAAACAAACAAAACCCTGTCATAAACAAAAACCGTCATATATGGCCTAAAACGTGCTAAAATGATGTAAACACCATTCAAACAAACAAACCTTCTTAAATTACCTTGTTGCATGCATTACATCTATCTATGAAGGTTAAACATTCATCTATCTGGTCCATTGTAGGTGGAGTAAAATCTTGAACTTTTAAAGACAATATCTCAATCTCTGAAATAATGTGTTAATAACTTTGTAAACAGTATGCTTACGTTTAAAGGAAGTACATCAGGCTTTGGGGGCTAAATTTTATTCATAAAACTAATTAAGTCGTGAAATGGCTCTAAGATTTAGATAGGACATTAACAGTTTCCTATAATATAGCGCAATAATTATTAATTATAAAGTACCACAGGTCTTATTAGACCATGGAATATTCACCAGGGTCCGTATTCATAAATCTTCTTAGCAATATCTTAAGTGAAATTTTATCTCTTTTTTTTTTCTATTGATTTAAGACGTTTTCTTAATTTTGCTAATAAAGTTATGGATCAATAAAGCATACAGCTAAATATTTATCTAAAAATAGATGGTTTGTTGTATTCTTAACATTTAAAAATACAGAAATCATGAATGTGTTTGAACAATTCTAAAATAACTACCAAGCCTGATGTACTCCCTTTAACATGTTTAATGCAGAATTCTGAACATTACAAGACCTGGTGTCTTATGTAAAGTCAAAATATTTGTTTTACCAAAATAATGAGATGCATTGTATGTTGGCAAATAAAAAATATTTAGTTTTCCCAAACAAACATGTTTATATCCGTTTTAAATATATGACAGACAAGTACGATAATTCTACTCTTTAACAATATAAGAATACATTTGCCATAATGTCCAATGTGCCGAATTATTTTGGATTTTAAAGACACTTAAACTGCCAAAAAAAACGACAAAAATACACTAAAAATCGTTTATCAAAACTCAATGCAAGTGTTCAGGTCATATAATTATGTATATTTGCCAATTTAAAGTATGGATTTATTAACGGGTTCTTGAAATACACGTGATTCAATATGCGTAAAATGATTTATGAGTTGGCAACTCTCAATTCGACATTCCAGTTTTGGGGTTTGGCCTAGCCGGTTTAAGCCGTTTATATTGTGTCTATAGAGTTTTGATTCTCAAAATATGTAAGTTATATACATAACTCGTCTTCGGTAGGTGTATTTGTTGTAAACATTGGCTGTTGTTGGCGGGATATCTACGTTGAAGGGACACATGGCAATCTTGGCGTTTTTATCAAGAATTAAAATTAGCGTCTCAATTTATTAATCCAGTATCATTTTCACTTTAAACCGGCTTCCATATAATTAAATAAAACAATTGAGTTTCCTTGTTTTCATCGTATTCTACCAAAGGTTTAAATATATTATCGGTGCGATCTAAATTTGCTTTAAACTATTGTTATAATTAATATTAATGATTTAACAAATTCAAGTTATGTGGAAAACTAACGGGACGCCATGAGTTTTTCCTTTAATAGCTGAACCTTTGTTTGGCGACACGTTGGAGGGGCCTTTCAACTACATTTCATCATTTACTAGACATGATATACTCCCTGACAGGATGTGCATTTGGAGTTCAAGAGGTTTGTAGATACTGATTTGACAACGAAGTACAGAGGAAGTGACGTGGGTTACTAAAATTACTAATTAAAGTATCATTTACTTCGAACAAACTCAACGTAAAACGGAATGGGATACACATACATGTACACTGGCGTTGATTATTTTAATGTATGTGATATCTTCTCTATAGTGCAAGTTTACTTAATAATACATACATATTGACAGTTAACATGAATTGTTAAATCATACTCCTCAAAATAATTTAAGGATCATGTTTAGATTTTGGTCATTTGTTTTAAAGGGACACACGCAATCTTGATTTGTTAAAACTCACGGCGTCCCGTTAGTTTTTCTCTTCACTTGCATTTGTTCAATCATTAATAGTAATTGTTAGAATAGGTCAAAGCAATTTATTTTTACATATTATTAACTTTTTATAATAGTGCATCAATAATACGTTAACAATTTGGTGAAATAGTGAATAAAATTGAAATCTCAATTCTTTATTTAATTATATGCAAGCAGTTTTAAAGTCAAAATGACGCTGGATATCTAAATTGAGGAGCAAATTTTAAGGTTTGAATAAAACTCAAGATTGCCATGTGTCCCTTTAAATGCTATAATTGAACGATTTATTGTGTTTTTGCATGTTTTCAAACACTATTTATTTAATAGGGCTCTGAAAAACTTGAAAAAAGCTGAAAGAATTATCAAAATGACATAAAAAATCAAAGAAGATATGACCTGTTGAATATTTGGAAAGAACATAAATGGAGGCGGCCATCTTTGAGCGATGACGTCATCGCGCCATTTTACTATATTTGGCATATTGACAAAATGCATTTTAAAGCAAAGAAAATCACTGCAAATTGAATAAAAACAAATATACAGATGTAAAATGTATAAATTGTATGGTTATTTTTTCATTTGCAGTGATTTTCTTTGCGTTAAAAGACAATTTGTCAATATGCCATATATGGTAAAAAGGCGCAATGACGTCATCGTTCCAAGATGGCGGCCTCCATTTATGTTTCTTTTCAATGGTTCATATCTCCTTTATTTTTCATGGCATTTTGATAATTCGTTCAGCTTTTTTCAAGTTTTTCAGAGATCTTTAAAATACACTTTGTTTGAAAATAGTGCATCAACCCCTTTAACTTTAGTTGTATTTTTCTACAACTGTTACGTAACAGACAGGTAATAACTTTTTATATGAATATGAAATCATTAATATTAAAGATTAAGTAATTATTACTGTTCTATTTTGTGGTCCTTAAATTATTTTAAGGAGTATATGTTGATGACATACGTACCACCATGGAGCATCCAATGACAATGGGTTACTGTGGGTTATTTAACTAATAGCTGTCTGGATGACATTGCAGACAACACGGACTCTAAAACATACCTGGATAATTGTCGATGCATGGGATTCTACCTTCCGTCAGAGTTATTAAACACGTGACACCATTTTCTATCAGGTACAGCAGGTTTGCATCTTCATCTGGGAATCCCAAACCGGAAAGGCGTTTATCAACCATCCAAGAGAAATTTTTAGGCATATTTGGTGTCACTGTTTTGTTTTTGGTTCTTTCTTTTTCCTTAAAAGAGACAAAAGTGTATAGCAACATAATACAAATGAAAGAGAACTCTAAACTGCCTTTAAAAAATGTTGTTATGAATAATATTGATGGGCACCAAAATAGTCCAATCGAGCAGTAGGTAGCGGAACATACATTATTTAAAAATGTTTGTCTAAAATAGTGTTTACTATTTAAAATACATTTGTTGTAGAACATACAGTTATTACTTTCGTGATTTTTAGCTCTACTTGCCAAGGGCCAGCAGAGCTTATGGGATGGCGAGTTGTCCGTCCGTCCGTCGTCCATCCGTCGTTAACTTTGGTCTTGTTACCACGATAGGGCCTTCATTTTTCATCTGATCTTTACCAAACTTTAACAGGTTGTTAATATCAATGAAAGCTCGGACAAGTTCGAAATCAGCAAGATCGGAATAATTTCACCGGAGTTATGGCCCTTGTTTTGCTGAAAAATGCCATATTAAGCCTTGTGAACACTCCAGCACCTTCATTTATTATTTGATCTTTACCAAACTTGCATAAATTATTAATATCAATAAAAGCTCGGACAAGTTTGAAAACCAGCCAAATCGGATCAGTAACACTGGAGTTATGGCCCTTTTTTTCCTGAAAATTGCTATTTTCTGCCTTGTGAACGCTCTAGCACCTCCATTTATTATTTGATCGTTACCAAACTTGCAAAGTTTTTAATACCAATTATAGCTTGGACAAGTTTGAAAATCAGCTGAATTGGGTCAGTAACACCCGAGTTATGGCCCTTGTTTTTTCTGAAAAATGCCATGTTCTGCCTTGTGAACACTCTAGCACCTTAATTTATTATTTGATCTATACCAAACTTGCAAAGATTGTTAATATTAATAAAAGCTCAAATAAGTTTAAAAATCAGCTAAATTAGATCAATAACACCGGAGTTATGGCCCTTTTTTTCCTGAGAAACTATTTTCTGCCTTGTGAACATTCTAGGGCCTTCAATATTAATCGGATCTTTACTTAACTTTACCAGTGTCTTTAAATCAATGAAAGCTCGATCAAGTTTGAAAACCGGCAGGATCGAAATAATTTCAATGGAGTTATGGCCCTTGTTTTGCTGAAAAATGTCATATTATGCCTTGTGAACACTCTGGCACCTTCATTTATTATTTGATCTTTACCAGACTTGCACAGATTGTTAATATCAAGGAAATCTCGGACAAGTTCGAAAATCAGCTAGATCAGACAATTAACAGCGGAGTTATTGCCCTTGATTTAGTTAAAAATGCTATATTTTGCCTCGTTAAGACAATAGGGGCTTCATTGTTCATCCGATCTTTACCAAACTTTATCAGATTGTTAATATCAATGAAAGCTCGGAGAAGTTCGGAAACCATTCATTTTTTAATTTTCTTTTTTAATTTGTTTTAATTTTTTTTTTTTTTCTAAATATATTTTTCTTTGTTTATTTTGATTCATTTTTTTGAATTTATTTTGAATTTTTTTTTTATTTTTTTTTTAGCTCTATGTTGGACCAGTCGGACCAGTAACAGAGGAGTTATGGCTCTTGATTTAGTTAAAAATGCTATATTTTGCCTCGTTAATACGGTAGGGCCTTCATTTTTCATCTGATCTTTACCAAACTTTACTAGATTCTTTAGTAATGGCCCTTGATTTAGTTGATAAGCTGTATTTTGCCCAAAACTTTCAAAAAAACGTAAATGGCAGTCGCTCGCTTCATTGGTGTTATAAGAGCCATGTCAGCCAGTAGAGCGTCCACAGGCCTTCTTGTGCCTCTTGTTATCTATGAAGTGAGTTATGTAGAATTTAGTGAAAAAAATGTATTTTAAAGCTAATTTCCATCCCGCAGAGTAAAATAGTTAAGATATAAGATACATGTCATCTATATAAAAACGCAATTTTGTTTTAAATGACAAGTCATTTAAAAGCAAACGTACCATTCAGATCAAATGAATTTTTCTGTACTTTTATCGATCTTGGGCCATTTGTGTCTCTGTCCATGTGTGACGATTTCTAATGAATTATTAATTTCAAGTTATTCCGGACCGACAGTGTATTAATTATTCAGTACTATTCTCTAACATTTTATATGACCGGCTAAACTTTGAAATCAACTGGTTTTCCAGTGTTGATATAAATAAAAGACATAAGCAGCGAAAGAAAAACACAACATACGCCGCATTTTCACCTAGGGTATGATTGCTTTTACTCTATGTAAGCCTTGTTAAAGGCACACACGTCAATCTTGATTTTTTAATAACTCACGGCGTCCCGTAAGTTTTTCTCGTAAGTTGCATTTGTTCAATCATTAATATTAATTGTTACAATAGTTCAAAGCAAATTCTTTTTACATATTATTGACATTTGATAATATTGCACCAATAATATATTTGAAAAAAATATGTAAAATAATGAAGGAAAGAGAATTCTCATTTTTTTATTTAATTATATGCAAGCAGTTTTAAAGTCAAAATGATACAGGATTTATAAATCGCTGTACTAATTATAATGCCTGATATAAAACTCAAGATTGCCATGTGTCCGTTTAAACTGCAAATATGTTGTACCTATTTAATGGGCTTAATCACGCAACAGTACATCTTTTCAAGTTTGTTATTGATTAATCTCACCAGTCTTCACCTTCTTTACACATTCCTTCACGTGTTCTATCACAATACCATGACACTATCACGTCAGTGTTTCTATTGTGAGTATAAACTGACTTGCACTATTATGACAAATGTATGGTTATGGCTGGATACACTCGAACCATCATAGACCTCTTGACGAGGAAAATAAATGTTTTATTTAAACGATTAAAACAACGATTACCCAATTATTTAACATAGTTACGGTACATACATATAACACGTTTAGTAAACTGTTCAAACTGAATATGTACCTAATCACGAAAAGGGCAAACTGTATATGTAGAATTTATAGTTACAACCATAATAGCTTCTGTTTTATTCACATTATAAAACTTCAATCAGATACTGGGTCACACGCATGAAAATATAACTGCATCGTCTATTGGGAGAAAAAATTAGAATCCATTTAGTGAAGCGAATCGTGAACATGCATAATGTATGATGTTACGTGTATATACTATTTGTGAACAAAATATGTTTACAATGCAAATGCTTATTTAAAATGTATTTAATTGAAAATATAGTTTTGAAAGAAAAGTACAGTTTAGACAAAAAAATTACCTGAATAAACGGTGTTTTACTGGATTGCATTTCCTGCTGTTCAAACATATCTGGATGTACGATTTCCTCCTGCGTGACAGTAGTATTGGGGGAAAAGACACGAACAATGGCCGTACCTTGCAAACTAGGTTGTTCGCACACAGAAACATTCAAAAATAAAATGAAAAAGCATCAGCTAAAGTAAATTTAGTTATGCATTATGTAGCGACAATGAGCCAGCACTGCGTGATCTATTCGCTTTACATGGTGTACAATCGCCGTTTCAATCTTAGTTACTATAGCGATATAGTAGTGATACGCTCCGGAAACTACAGTGTGATCACACACTGATCGAGCATCCACCTCGGCCTTACTCATATTTCACTATTGGGTTTGAATTCAACATCATTAAGACTTAGTGTATAGTCATCGTACAGCCGATATGGACACTTTAAAACAGTGTTTATTTTAAGATAACGCCATATGTTTACATGGATTATTAAATATTAATTGAAGTGGTTGGTTAATGACTGAATTTATTACAAGTAGACTAATTTAGAATAGGCTTTTACTTTTACATGCAAGGGGCTTATATATAAGTTCATAAGTTCATATGTGTTACTATTGAATTGGATTTTATAGTCGCACCAACAGCTAAGGTCACATGACAACTTTTCTAGCTTCCATTGGCGGAGGGAGACCCCGGGTGCAGTTTTCGTGCACGGGTGGGCACCTGGGTAGAACCACCGACGTGCCGCAAGCCACATTTGTTACTATGAATAACGATTGCATTAATATAACAATCCATTTGTTACTATGAATAACGATTGTATTAATATAACAATCCATATGTTACTATGAATAACGATATGAATAACGATTGCATTAATATAACAATCCATTTGTTACTATGAATAACGATTGCATTAATATAACAATCCATTTGTTACTATGAATAACGATATGAATAACGATTGCATTAATATAACAATCCATTTGTTACAATGAATAAGGATTACATTAGATACAAATATAACAATCCATATGTTACTATGAATAATGATTACATTAGATGCAAATATATAGAGGATATTTGTTGTTTTGGAGTGAATAACACATTTTATTTCATTGAGAAGTGAGAAAACTTTATATTTTCACGAATGCGAAGCATGAGTGTAAATATAAAAGTTTTCTCACTTCAAGATGAAATAAAATGTGTTATTCACTCCAAAACAACAAATTTTCTTTTTATTTTATGATTTTACAAACAATTATTTAAGTAATTAAACCGTTTTATACACCTGGCTATGCGCCCTGTTTATTTCCTAGTCAAGATGACGTAACGAAACGTTACACGACGTCACCTTATTTTGAAACCAGAAAAAAAAGTAATTAAATAAACAGTGGATTTAACAGTATAACAAAAGGAATATATCTTGTGAGCCGTGTTAAAGTGCATGCATTTGTGTTGGTTGCACATTAAAAAAGTAGTCCCGGCAGCTCCTGTGGAAATAAAACTCTATATTCAACAGTGTGGAATAACACTTTTATTTCACTGATAAAACACAGTATTTCATTGCTTATCATAAAATAAAACAATATATTTGTTACTATGAATAACGATTGCATTAGGTACAATAGAACAATCTACAATTTGTCGGGTTCACATTTGTTGCTATAAATGCATTAGATACAAATAGAAAAATCCACAATAAAATATGTCGGGTTCACATTTGTTACTATGAGTAATGTTTGCGTTAGATACAAATAGAACAGTGTACAATAAAATATGTCGGCTCCGGAGAAATGTTGCAACTAGAGCTCTACTTGCAAGTGAAAAAATGTCGCTTCTTACAGATGGTGGAAAGGTATACAGTACTGGTTCTACCCATGAATAAGTGGGTGTTCTGCCTCCACCACTAAACAATCGACCGACACACATAGGCTAAAATGATATTAAACACCAAACAAACTTAGAATTTGATGATAGCTGACTATCTCCACACAGAGTTAACGTTCCTTGCACTCAAATATATCTCTGCTAACTACTAAATTACAAGATGTTGGTAAAACCTGTTAAATTGGAATATGTTTGCCTGAAACTTAATCATTTCTTGTGTAAATATAATTTTCAGAATATCTGCAGATTAGATGTTGCAAGATTTGAAATAATTCACGAAAACAATTTAGTTTTAATCGGGACTATTTTACTACAAAACTAATACGTACTTAGGTCTCCTCAGTCGATAAGCATATGTAAACATTTCAAACCGAAGCTCGATAGCAGAAAATTACTAAAAAAAAACTCATAGAAAAAAACTTGAAATTATTTAATATAGGTCTATATGATCACGCAAAAGGATTTATTATAAACATCGTCATAATTTGAATAATGACGTGACCTAACCGTTGGCCCTACTTCCTTTGACGTTGACATGGTCAAATGAGGAACAAGTGTACTCTGGGTAGAGATTGGATAGCTGAGTGTTCCTATATATACTTATAATGACGATGGTGCCACTGAATACACAGTCTATATAAATAAGGCCGCAAGATATTTCCAATATCCCCATGTGTACGCGTATCTTCAAACCTGAAACCGGAGGACTCTGTTTCAAACCTCAACGGCGTTACTGAGTTACAACGGTGTGTTCTTGGGTAAGACCTTTCACCAAGCCTCGTCCTAACCAGGGCAGTCCCAACCCTCGTCCTAACCAGGGCAGTCCCGTGTCTCAGAGACTATCCTCCGTTACAGAACCATAGGAATATATTCGTTAGTAAGAGTTTAGTTTAATTTTTTAAGTTCAGTTTAATAATATTTTATTGCAGATATGTTACAATATATCAATTCAACATCACAATATTCATAGCAACATATGCAAATGGATTGATAGAGTAAGAGGCTTAACATTAAATCAGGCCGCCCGATTCCTTCGTGTATCGTTCCCTTCATTCTGGGATGGCTCTAAGTAGCCTATACTGTGTTGATGAGTCGCTAATCGACATTCATTTTATACAAGTGTTCATAAAAATGGGGGAAACCGGACCTAATCTGTCTGTTCAAATAAGGACCTATTTATATTGGCAACCATGACATAATGTATATCAGTAAGAAGATCCTTCATTTAAGCGGCTTTACAACCAATAAACCAGTCACTTATTCCAATCCACCAACAACAGATATTTAACTCATTTTTTTGCATACCAGATACGGGTATCCGCGTTTTACATGGGGTATGGAAAGTCTTATCTTTATGGGTAAAGATCTTTATGGGTAAATATAAAAGTCACGTGAATCATTAATGACGTCAATAACCTGAACTGATGAATGACGTCATTGTGCGAAAAATGAAAAATACCCTTGAAAGATTCTTATAATACAGACCATTTAGGCGCACAGGGTATAGAAGTAGATACAGTCTGTTGTTACTAAATAACGAAAACATCTCTTTGTGATGCAAACCTATAAATAATTATTCAATTATTATAGATACAAAAATCGATCCGGAAACGCAGCATTCAAGGACGACAGTCAACCACAAACAAACACACAAACAAAGAACAAATTTAAAGATGAATAAAAGGCCAAATAAGACATCACAAACACAAAACATGACTTTCGAATTTCACCAAAATGTAATTATGTGTCTTTACATCATATACTGAAAGGAAAAAGAAATGCAGGGTGCGTATTTCCGCTATATATTGTATGTTTAATATGCTACTGCTAATCGAATGGTACAGGGCGACATTAGGCCTGTCCTTTTAGAAAAAAGGTCTAAACAGCACTGAACACACCAATGGTTACCCCTTTAAGGTTTCATTAACGTCAGAATGCGCATTTGGCTCAAGCAGGTGAGCAAACTTAGGCTTTAAATGTTGCAATCACTTAACATTAAATACAGTACTGAACTGGCTCAATTTTTCAAAGAGGAACTTAAGCATTTATGAATTTCTTGTTACAACGTGTACTGTGATTAAAACGTCTACAACATCACAGTTGTGTCCTTTCTCTAACTAACTGCGCTTTTATTTTTACAAAACATCTTGGGATTTCCTTGGAATATATATGGAATTAAGTGTGCAGTATATGCAATATATAGCGGAAATACGCACCCTGCGTTTCTTTTTCCTTTCAGTATATTAAAAAAATGATTGCATTCGATAATTTTAGGATGTCTGTTTGGGTCGCCAACCACCAATCACACGAAACAGTTTAGATATGTAAAACCAGTTCATGACAAACGGCTCATTTTTTAGATCGTCTTTAGTAATAGTTTTAAAAAATTCGCCATCTAATTTCTCTCTCTGGCAAATGTTCGCAAGTTGCGACAAAGCACATACATTCAGACATTCTACCACCTCCTCTACTGTAAAACTGTAGAACAATTCCTTGGTTGGTCTAACTAGGTCATTGTTGTTATCAGGTTCTTGTTTTAGTCGATGCACATCTTCTGTTTTAACTCGTACTTTTCCTTTGGTACTATTTCTTGGTTTTATCTTTGGTTTAATTTTTTGTCGACAATTTTCATAATCCGCGTGACAGACATCTTGTCCATTTATGTCTTGCTTACAGTTAACGAACTCATCTGTTTCATTATGTTCCATATCTATGTGTTCGTTGTCTTCCTCAGGTAAACCACTCGATTTTGATTTAATCGGCGTACTATACAAATCATCACTTGCATTTCTTGGAATATCATATACACATTTGTCATGTTGCGAAACGAGTTGTGTGCTCGTAGTTTTATTTGACTGCGTATTCCGTTCTCTAACTGAAGGTTTGTTGTTTGCATTTGTGTCTACAACAAGCACTTTGTATTCATGTCCAGTACCAGGTAAATCCTTAAACTCAAATTTATCAAAATCGAGCGCTTTCGATTCAGTTCTTATTTGCCCGACTGATTGTAAACCCTGTGTATTGTCGAATGATTGGTCTGTTTTCTCGTATGATACGACACTATCGTTATTCGCGATGTCGGTATATATACCTTCATCTTCTTCTGTCTCAGGGATATAGCTAGAGAAACCGCCTGTGTCCGGATTTAAGGCAGAAGATGACTGCACAACAGCAGATTTAATTTGTATCCATTTATTTTTAACTTTATTTTTATTCGGCGACTTTGGGTCGGTAGATCTATATTCAAAACGTATGCGCAGCAGCTCGTCGTGAACTCTGCCGAAGCCTGCTTTTGATCGCCTTGCAACGTACTTCAGGCAATCTGAAAAGCTGTTGACCTGTAAAAAGCGTGATCATAATAAGTTTATGTTCATACAAGATGATACCCAGAATCAGCATGCACGAGTTAACAATACAAGGGTAAATGGAATTAAGCTTAAAATCAGTAAACTGTAAACAGCATTTTAATTGATACGATAGGTGGATAACTGAGGAGGGCATTGTTTAGTTACAGCAAGTATAAACTCAGATGACCTAATTTTTAGAAACAGAGCTAGCTAATGTCCTCAACCGCAATTAAGAAACTTTCAAATGTCGGTCAACGTGATACAGAGTGACCTAATTTTAATAATGTTTAATACTCCTCTGTATATTTGTATGAAGCTTGCTGATTCTAATTCGATATGGAGCTAACCGAGATTCTTAACTATAAACTTAAACGTGCATAATTCAGCCACAATCGGCTATAGTGATCTACATTGGAACTCATAATATGCATATGTGACCTAGAGACGGAGCTTGCTAAACAGTGTCTGGGCTCGATTACTTTATGTTTAAAGATTTAGAACTTATTTAGATGCTCGTGTGTAGGGTTTGAAGATTTAGAACTGGTTTAGACGCTCATGTGTAGGGTTTGAAGGTTTAGAACTGATTTAGACGCTCATGTGTAGGGTTTGAAGGTTTATTACTGATTAAGGTGCTCATGTGTAGGGTTTGAAAAGTATATGGCTATTAAATAACTTAGTAGCCTATCTAACAATAAACGTCGAACAGCAAATGTAGCATTCATAGATCACAGTCAACCAGAAACAGACACATAAACAAACAATAATTACAAATATGAATAAAAGACATCACAAACATAAAGGAGTTGACAATAGGGCTACCGCCATGAATGGTCCATGGCAAAATAGTTCGCTAGGTGTTTAAACCAGGTTCTAGAGTGCTACAAACCTCACTCTTACCCTATTGTCGTCTCTATAAAACGAGACATTTTAAATAAAGATATCCCCGCCAAGATATATTCCTTTAACAAACAAGGCAGCATTAACAGGCAACATAAGTATAGTACAAAAACAAAAAAATCATAGACCGGCACAAAGCAAGTACTTAACGACTTGCCATAAGCAAGAGCAACAAGAGAACAAACACATTACCAAACTCCCCGCAGTGGTTACTTCCCCTTTATGTTACAGTAATCACTGCAACCACACACATTTATTAGCTGAAATCCAGTTAAGTTTATTTTTTGGTTAAATATTGTTTAGGCCAATATTTCAACTTGCTTTGTTCATAATATAAGAAAATAGAGAAAAACGGTATCTGGGTACAAAAATAATTTATTTATATAAAAAAATTTTTTTTAGCGAACATGCACACCGGTTACTAAGATACAGTACTTGCAAACAAACAAACAATATTAAAATCACTGTCGTCTTGATCCTTGATATAATGATCTAAATACAGAGATATCTGAACAACCACAAAAGGATTATACTTATCACCGGACAGAATGTGACCCTAGGATGACGTCTACCTAAATACTCAAAGGGCGGTAACGGTTGATGTTTGTCTTAAATCGTGTCTTGTCGTACCTTAACGGTTTGTTCTCTTGTTGCTCTGGCTTCTGCCAAGTCACTGAGTACTTGCGTTGTGGCTTTCTAGACTTTTTTTTATATTATATGCACATTATCATTTATGTGTTATACTTATATTGCCTATTAAAGCTGCCTTGTTTGTTAGAGAATATAACCAGGCGGGGATTTCTTTATTTACACTGTCTTGTTTTATTGGCATGACAACTGGGTAAGAGTGAGGTTTGATGCACCCTGGGTTCAAACCCCGAGTGAGCTTTTTGCCATTGACCGTTCAAAGGCGGTAACTCTATTGTCAACCCTTTTATGCGTGTAATGTCATATCTTGCCGTTTATAAATCGTTGTGAAGTTATTTCAGAGCACTGTGAACTTAATATTTGACCAAATGACATCAAATATCCGTATATGTTTGACGAAACATATTAATCATTAAATGCGATTTTACGTCCCGTTAAGGCCATTTTGAGACAATTTTCTCAGTTGAATTTTAACTAGTCCTTGACGTTTGACCTACTGAATCTAGACTGACCAACCATAACACTAACCTGTATACGTGTATCATACATTTTTGTCCAGTAAGACCTAGATTACAACAATGTGAACGTAAAGATGCCATAGCCGTGGGTAAGATACAATTTAAACATATTTCATACTTTATTGCCAAAATAATAACGACAACTGGTTGGAAACACGTAGAAACAACACGAATTAATGCCCTTTCCAACAAAAATAATATTAAACACAGTATTAGACAAAACATACAAGATACACAATTTGCAACAATGTGATGATTAGAACAATGGAGGTGAAAACAACGCAACAAAAACATCATATACGAATGGGTTTCGGATAGAAGAGTCAGACTCCCATAAGCTGCAGATAACAGTGGATGTAAATGGTATGCATTTATTTCATATATCAAAAGCTTATTAATTTGTGTTATCTGATAAATATTCGCAATCAAAGAAGTGTACGACAAAAGCTCTCTTTCACAAACAGTCGAGCTAAAATGCTGAATTGAGTTGCCTCCAGATTATATTTAAAACACTCTTATCGAATAAACATACGAGTAGTATGCCCTTGACACTGAAGTTGCTTGCTAAAAAATAAAACCTAGATACTGATACTTAATATAGATGGTACATAGTTGGGATACACTTACAGAATTGTCATTTTTGCGGATGGACGCCCTTTCTGTATCCATGCCATTGTTTTCATTGTCTTGCTCTGGAAAACCATTAAAACATATCTATAAAATATGTTCAAACCCAAAACTGCGTATTCAGTGGCGTACGTACATATACCAAATAATACAATATGCAACGACTGTCAGTGCATTTCTTCCACCCATATAATTATATTTTCTTTTTTAAATTGTATATTAGTTTAGTGTCTTTAAGTAACGATTTTAATAGGCCTTTAATTTTAAATGTATGAATAAAATATATGTTTTGATAGGCCTTTAATTTTAATTTTATGAATAAAATATGTTTTATGAATAAAATATGTTTTATGAATAAAATATACATATATTCTAAATGCTAACTTACCTTTCATAACTAGAGTTTAAATATCACCGTGACGTTCAGCAATTCAAATTAAATAAAATGACCACTAATTAATTATCGGCCACCTATAAACGCGTCAAATAACATATAGCCATGGCAAGTCGTTATATAAATAAGTAGAAATCATTTGTAATATACTCGCGACACTGACTAGGACACTTACACAAGAAGTTGTCCTGTATTTATTTCCTCCATACACATACTTCAGACAGTGGTTATCAATATCCTGTCATGATCAGGATTTGGACAATTAAATATGTACTGTTTAAACTTTCAAACCGAAACTCATCGTTTCAGTGTGCGTTAAAGTTTAAAATTTGAATAATTATACCCCCGCTTTCACAAAGTGGAGTGGGGGCTCTATCGGAATCATGTTGTCCGTAAAGTCCCGTCGCGTAACACATTTTGTCGCGTCTCGTCGCGTAACACATTTTTGTCGCGTCACATCGCGTCCCGTCGCGTAACACATTTTTATTTTTTGCATTTCTCAAACAGTTTTGAATGGGTTGTTCCCAAACTTCATATACACATAACAACTGATGACCTTGTGTCTCCCTCTACACCATTGTTGATTGTCTAATTTATTACAGACGTAATGCCCTTTTCACTCAGAATTTCAGCGGGGGTATTCATCACCTTCAGTGATAGTTCTAGTTTAGATTGCGGGTGATAATAAGAACTTATTCGTCATAGTACTTCTCGGAAAATAAACAAATCAATACATATTATACAATAAGTCAAGTATGATTCATGCGCGCAATGTTAAACAATTATGACTTATACATATTACTAATATAGCATTACGTGATCGCAGTGTAATATCGATATTACGAAATTAAAATATTAAACAATCTAACAATGTCAAACATGAACTGCGCAATTCGTTTCTAACATAGTTTATGCACAAGTATTACAGTATGAGTGTATGAGGTTATCCTTGATTTATGACATACATGATACATTATAAGTCTAAGTTGCAAGGAGCATGTTAAAATAAAAACTCAGCAAACATTTGTTATTGGGAGTTTTCACAGATATTACTTTTTCTGTTGTTTTTTTCAAATCCTTTAAACATATATGTGGCTAAATTTCGTAATTGTTGCTTATTTTCTGACTGTAATAATTCTACAGTTTTGAACATGTTGCATTTTTTCGAAAAGTCCTTTTTTGAACAGTGTAGATCTCAGATCTTTGTATAATTTGCATTCATATCAAAAATGAAATTCATCTTCAGGCGAACAACAGAAATGGCATCTTCTGTATTATCTTGGTATTTGTATTGTCTTTTCGTGCAAGCCTCATCATTTGCAGCCTCGTTAGTCGCAAAGGGACGTCAAACAACATTCAACCTGTAGATAATTATGATTTCTAAAAGCGAAGTCACGTCAATTCAGAGTTCAGTTTAAAACGATTTTGGAAATTAGCTATTCGTGTGTATCTTTTCCCATCCTCGGTATCTCACTGGATAAAGCCTTGGTTTTAGAGCTAGAGACCTCTTTCCCGCGTGGATTCAATATAACTGGCGTATTTATGGCTGATGGGAAAACTTCATCCCTCATCTCATCTCCCTCTGAGGTTGCTCTCCCAAATTCAAAATCTCGTTTTTACTTTTTCTGACACCTTTAGTTTTGTGTAGATATATATATATTACGGATTAAAGGGACTACCACAAGGCAGGATTGCGCAAGTTGTTTCTGATACCGATGAAATTTAATTTAGCGCACAGTATATTAAATATGTTATCCAAGCATGTATGTTATTTAACTTGAAGAGAAAACGTTATTATGAAGTTAAAATAGACTGTTCTTGTTTAGAAAAAACTACAATATTCCTTTTTTAAAATTAAGATTTTAGTTTATGCCATAAAGTTAAGAAGAACAAACTGGATTCTCTAATTTTGGAGACGCTGTTATGTGCAAAAGAGACCTGATTGCCCTCTGTCACTTCAAATGTAAAATATGATTTCAAACGTGTACATCATTATACAACCATGATATATGACCATCTGTGTGTGTTATTGCCTATTAATGCAGCTTAGTTTGTTTGAGAATATATCCTGGTGGGGATTTCTTTATTTACAATGTCTTGTTTCATAGGGATGACAATAGAGCCACACATATTATATACGTTTTACATATGCTGAACCCTAGAACTCCGTTTTATCCTCTAGCGGCCTTTTTGCAACTGACCGTTCAAATGCAGAACCCCATAATGTTAACCCTTTCTTGTTTGTGGTATCGCATACTTCGCTTCTATATGTTCGTTTTGAATGCCCGTGAACACAACCACAGGGATATCCGTTAATGTAATGTAACGGATATTTCAACACCCATGGATGTCTATATAGCAACCTACAGGGATTTCCCGGCGACTAAAGGACGTCTTTAGCCATTTTAAATCTGTCACCTGAGGAAGAATAGAAATAAACCACCCCTTTCAACAAACCTCTAAGACAAGCCTTATGAGTCAGAGTTTTTTCCGTGACATCATAGATCGCAATTCAAATTGACTGGTCAGCAGACTATGAACGACGGACGAAGAGTGATTCAAATGGATGTCCTTATGCTTTCAGCACAGGTGACCTAAAACACAGGTGACCTAAAACAAACAAAAAAAGAAGAGTATTTTAATTCATCAACTATCGATCAATAAATTCTCCTTTCATTTCGATATATTGCGGGATAAGGGTTATTTTGAAGTGGTGTTCCTTCAGTTAGGAAACGAACTCCCGAGTATTTTCTTCAAACCGGACCTCGTCTACTCGAGAATCCTTCAAAACTGAACCCGTTTACTTACCTTCGAGTCCTTTTCCTTCAGAATTTAATATGTCGGTCGGTACAAACACTTTTATACGATGAGAGAAAATGATATGTTTATAGATGAATAAATTTATTTTACATGTAAAAAAAGTAATTAGTTTATTACTAAAACACAGAGACATACGTGCGAACACTCCGTATATACATTATTCAAAGAACTATCAGATACAAAATTCAATAAATCTTCCAGATAGGGAAGTAGTATTAAAAATTCATAATGTTACTCTTCATTCTGTCTCAGCAAATAATAATAATAATAATAATAATAATAAAGTTAATAAGAGTAACAGATATACGTACAGTATGTAAAGAAACGTCGATTACAGTATTTAGAATAACCAGTCATATATGAGAGCGTGTAATCGATGAATTAAAATTCCTCGTTGTTTTTTTTTTGTTGTTGTTTTCGTTTTTTAGATCACATGTATCGAAGGCATATATAAAAATCCATCATGAGTATCCATGTGAGTTAGGAAAGTCTCATCCGAGGTCCAGAATAATCAATTGTTCCCACAGACGAGGCTCTGTCGAGTTTCTGATTGCAATTCCTATCCCCAGTGTGACATAGATAAAATAAACTCATTATGGATTATTTTTCTCCCATTATGCTGTTAGTACTTTAATGACTCTATTTGCTAGAATAAGGCGACGTCACCAACGTGACGTCATGACGTTTCATGTTTACAAGAGTCACATGACATGTGAGATGGAGTCTCACATGAGAAAAAACCCCATCTCACATGACTAGAAATGAGAGAATAATGTGATCCATTTGAATCACTCTTCGTCCGTCGTTCATAGTCTGCTGACCAGTCAATTTGAATCTCGATCTTTGATGTCACGGAAAAAAAACTGACTCATAAGGCTTGTCTCAGAGGTTTGTTAACACAGTGGTTTGTTTCTATTTTTTACTTACGTGACATAGATGTTTTAGACATATATTGCAGCACAGAAGTGTAACGAATTACCATCGAAATATTAACCTACGTTTGACTCTCTTGAACAGAGAACATTAAATACAATTGTGTTGATTGATCAGTCAATAGCTGTTAGCTTTTTAATTGCTAGAAATATAGAATATATTTCATATTATATACGTTTTACATATGGCTAATAATGATATATACCAGCTATATTCTACATATTACAAATCTAACATGGTTTATTAAAATACTCGATGCTGATTGGTCATTGAGGAGCTTTTAAAGATATCAATACCTCTGCCGTCACGTCCTTCAATCGTTAGGACGTCATTTTAAACGATTTGCAACGTCGGAAAACATCCAAATTAATGATTAGGTTAGTTTAAAGCAACGTTAATTTCAAACAACAAATTGAAATTAATAAAAACGCGATAAAGCTGTATGTTTTCTTCGTTCAAAGTGCTGAGAAATGGACGTACAATGTAAGTTGTAAGAATTTATCTGTATTATAGTATGTTCAATCTCTCGAAAATGTTTGTGTATAAAATACATAAAAATTTCCATGTCAGATAAAAAAATAAAATATTTCCAGCGGGTTTATATTGTGCGAGATCAAAACCTGTTGTTTCGGACTTGAAGCACATCGAAACCGCGGGCCTGCTGCCCTTGGTATCGATGGTCTTCAAGTGCTGCCCACCAGGTATTGATCTGAGACAATATAAACCCGCAGGAAATGTTTTTTTATTTCTTACTTAATACGTCAACCTTTTAGCACCAGAGGTAGACAGAAATGTAGAACCAATTTTAGAAGTATCCTACTTGTTTAATACTTTTACAGAAAAGTAAAAATATACTTCAAAGTTAGTAGTGACGATGGCAAAGTTTGAAACTTTAAATAAGCTTGTTATTTCTTGATAATATTATTCAGTGTGTTATATGTTAATATGTGAGACGGGAACCAAATAGAGGTGAACGTGATACTTGTGCCCTTTCCTTTTTCTTTTGAATACGTTTCGAACAATAGAATTGAATTGAATTGAATGTTGTTTAACGGCTCATCAACACAGTATAGGTTATTTAGAGCCGCCCCAGAGAGAGGGGAAGGATACATAGGAATCCGGGAACCCGCCCTACTCTTATTATCGAATAGATTCCTATGGTTCTTTAACGTGCTCGGAGGATAGACCGATACAAGACCGCCCGGTTTACGTCCCTATCCGACGGACGAGGCTAAGGGAAAGTGTCTTGCCCAAGAACACACCGACGGAACTCAGTGGCACCACGGAGGATTGAACCCGGGGCCTTCGAACAATAGAAATTTGAGATCTCAAATTACAATGTAAAGGTTAAGAATGTTCTCAAAACATCCCGTCTTGGAGATGACGTCACAGGGAAAGTTTCACAAAGGTCTTTCGTATAATGTTGCTGAAGCTCGCACATCTTCAAACACGGACGAAATTAAAAGGTTTTTGTTTAGTAAACCTTGTAAAAAAAAAGTGAATATTAGGCCATTCAACTGTATTACCTGTATTAATGTATACATGGGACGGGAACGCTTCTGTGATGAGTTTTTTGTTAGATAATGTTTAAGTATAATACTCTTGTTATGTCAGTATTGTGTACAGTTTAGTTCAGTTCAAACATTGGTAGGCAGGGCAATACGTATGACAATACTTATGGTATTCATGATTTTATTTATTGAATATAACATAGTCCCTACAGTACTGTGTAAAAAAAGCAAAATATTCAAAATAATATTGCATTTAACAGTAATAAGCAAAGCAGCAAATTGTCCGTTAATTACATTAAAAGCTATATGAGTGCAAGGCAGAAGTACCTGCCTTTAACGGTATGCTTTACACAACTGGATACTTTCATCACTTAAGCCATTATTGACGGCAAATATATGGTATGGTTTGACTAATTTCACATTTTAAAATTCCTTTATTGTGACATAGTGTATTATTGCCTTGACAAATGGTTATTTCCCTTAAAAAATGCAATACGTTTGACAATAACGTTTGCCATGCTGCAATAGGTTTAACTACGCAGTTAACTCTCATGAATGCTACGCCATAAGAAGCAGTAGTGTTTTCTCCGGTTTTAAGTATGTTTAATAATTGCTCGCAGATATGTTTACTGTTGTTGCATGTGGAATGAATACAGTTCGATGTGCAGTAGTTAAACGATATGACAGTTTTCACGGGTGTTGAAAAAGAGTAGAAATTCTGGTCTAAACGTATAGTGAATGCCCAAAATAAAAGTAACAGAGGACACCACTCAAATAAAACGAAATCTTGTCGAAGTCCAAGGTTTTGTACATTTCTGTCTCAGCAAATAACTGTGTTCCATAAAAAGAAGATAATTAACTTGGAAAAGGTCTGCTTAGAATGAACGAGTTCACTTATTATAGCCAATATACGAGTAAGCGTGTACTGTGTAGTGAGACAGAGTAGAGAAGATTAAACAAAACGAGAAACACAATGGATTAATATAATACTCAAATCTATTGAGATAAAAGTGTTGCTGGAGGTAAAATTAAACACTCTTGCCTGTACATGGAAGAACCATCAACACATTATCCAAGACCATGTGAACAACGACGACATCACCATGAACAGGAGCATTCACTAAGATGACAATATGAGTTAGCATGAGACCCAAATTAATAGAAGCCAGAGCTCTATACCAGGCATCTAGTAAGGGTCATTGTAACAGTCTCTAAAGACCCATAGCAGTTATTCTTCAGAACGCAAACAGAACCATCTTCAAACCTTAATTGGCAATAGCTTGTGATGATATCATACGTATCAAACTGTCCTGGTAATAACTTAAGTATCAAAGACAATTAATAACTTAGGTATCAACGACAAGACAACGGATTCTGACAATAGTGTAAGTATCAACCAGTTTTCATAATAACTCAAGTCTCAACGGGTCCTGTTAATATCTAAAGCATTAAACCGACCTTCTTATTGCTTAAGCGTGAACGAAACTTGATAAGAGCTTTAGTATTAAAGTTCCATTATTATAATGTGAGTTTCAAAATGTATTAATAATAGCATGAATATAAAATGATTAAGCATTGAATGGTCGTGATAATGGATATTAAGCATTAAACATCTTAATAATAGTAATTTAAACACAATATAAGCAAAATGCAGGAAAGAGACATAATACTACATAAAATACCAAAGGGACATGATAATACCCGAATTATCACATGGTTATAATAAAAGCTTCAGTACCAAATAATTGCTTGTTTGTTTGTTTGTTTGAATTGTATTGTACGTCATTTTAGCACATGTTAGGCCATATATGACGGTCGTTTTTGTTGTTTTGTTTTTTTGTGGTAGAGGCAGACCACCTCGTTTTTCTGGGTAGAACCAGTACTGTATACCTCCCGCTATCCGTAAGAATTGACACTTTCTCACTTGACAAGTCGAACTCCCAGTGGGATTCGCACCCGCAGCGGTGAGATGCGAGAACGTTTTAGACGCAGCGTCTTTACTTCCCCCATTACGGATACTTGATACTACCTGATGTATGCCCCGATAGTAGCTGAAGTGCTAAGCGACCATGAAGATAGCAAAGACGGAAAATATCAAAGTCCGTAATAATACCTGAAGTATAACAATACCATAATAATAGCTGAAGTATCAAAGGGCCATGACTACAGACTTCATATAGGCCGCTGCAGCTAGTGCCGCATAGGCTTGCCAGTCTTTCGTCGTACCATCCTTATAGTCAGCGATGCCTCTAATGACAAGAAAACTCTCATTTCTATTTCCTTCTAGCGATTCTAACACAGCTTCAAAGTCAATGTCAAAGGCCTTTATATTGTGAAGTTCTGCAAATTCGGACCGGACTGCATAACACCGAGATACGAGTCTGCCGCTGCCGATAGCACCGTAAACTACATTCGGAAAGCCGGGTTTATAGTCAGCTTTATTCCACAAATATGGCCTAGGATGCTCAACAGAAACTCGTGTACCATCTGTTTTGTAGTATGACAACATTTCTTTGTCAGGAGATGGCCTTTTGAAGTTCGCTTCTTGAGAAGCTAAAACTTCCAGCCCTTCTTCAATGCGAACGTCCCAAGGTTTTGGTTTCATCCAGTCGGACTGAACTATGGACCTCAAACTTGTCACTACATTTTGTAACGATTTATTGTTGCAATTAAATGATCGTGTGTAGTAGCTGTATCCTTCATTCTGAGAAGATTGTTCTACTTTGCAGCAGTGTATATACATAGGGTTGACTTTCTCGAACGGCATGGATATGACAATATCACCAAGGCGAACGTGTTTGGTATGATCGGTCGGATCGGGAACCCCACCTGCAACTCCCACCAATAGAACATGTTCGACCTTGCTAAATGTTCCTGCAATAAAAGAAAAACGTCCTTCACATTGGAAATCTGAGTCAAACACTATTTTTCTCCCTTTGAATTATTTACAGGAATTAGATATGGCGAATGAGAAATTGCAAGGAATACATATTTCCATTCACAAAGCCTTACAGTAGGGTAAGTGTGAGGTTTGGTGCACCCTAGAACCGGTTTAACCCCCCAGTGGCCTACTTTGCCACTGACCGTTCCAAGGCGGTGACCCTATTGTCAACCCTTTTGATGTCGTTTGCATTTATTACTACTTTTGCCTTCTTGTTTGTCTGTTTGAGTGTTTGTTTCTGTGTTTTGTGGTTGATTGTCCTCCTTCAATGCTACTTTCCCTGTCCGATCTTTTTATATTTCTTTAGTTTAAACTGTGTCTGGTCACATTTAAGAAGTAAGTTGACTTTCATTGTTACTCATTTGAATGCAAATACAAATGCTGCATTGTATTTTATATTATGATACTTGCTTGTGAGTTGTGCTGTAATTAAATAATAGTCTATTTAATCTTTATAGTAATCCCTGGTAGATTGTATTCACATATGTTGTATTGTTGATGCTGAAGAGTATCATGAGAGGATTTGGGAGGTTCCTTGTTAAAGAAATATATGGTTTATTGTACATTCCATACTCTTTACCTTTATGAAAAATAAAAGATAAAACCAAGTTGAGTAGACATTTACTCTCCTCCATCCCCATCCCTTACATAAATAGCACACATCGGTATGCCGTATACCTACCCAATAGTCTGGTGACTGTGTTTTCCGCTGATATTCTAGCAGTGTGGTTGGAGACAGGATTCCGGGACAGTTTAGTGCTCACCACCTTAAATCGCCCCATGTTTCCCACCGTGTACACCTGGCATTCACCTGTAGATAAACAAATAATGGAACTGAATTGCGAATGTCAATTTATTTAACCATGTTTAATGTAAGCCATATCACAGACATCGGTGTCTAAGCTGCCTTATTAATGTACGACTTACACTGTTTGTTTCCGTATTACGTGAAACATCGGACACTAACATCATAAACATGTAGCAATGTAAGTGAACACAAAGTTGTGCAATGTCCGTCGGTAGACTCATAACAAATATAAATCACCAAAAAATCTATGAATTATCTCCATCATTCTGGGCCAGTTTTCTCATTCCCATGCAATAAACCTCGACACGTTTAAATAAAAGACAAAACACATCGTGTAAGAGGAGGATAGCAAAGAATAAACACAAAGATTTAGTAAAAGGGTTAGTAAAAGGGTTAGTAAAGGGTTAGTAAAAGGCTCAGTAAAAGGTTAGTAAAGGGGTTAGTAAAAGGGTTAGTAAACGGTTAGTAAAGGGTGAGTAAAAAGGTTAGTAAATGGGTTAGTAAATGGGTTAGTAAAGGGGTTAGTAAAAGGCTAGTAAAAGGGTTAGTAAAAGGTTAGTAAATGGTTAGTAAAAGGGTTAGTAAAAAGTAAGTAAATGGTTAGTAAAAAGGTTGGTAAAAGGTTAGTAAAAAGGTTAGTAAAAGGTTAGTAAAAGGTTAGTAAATGGTTAGTAAAATGTTTAGTAAAAGGGTTAGTAAAAAGGTTAGTAAAAGGTTAGTAAAAAGGTTAGTAAAGGGGTTAGTAAAGGGGTTAGTAAAAAGGTGAGTAAAAGGGTTAGTAAAAGGTCAGTAAACGGTTAGTAAAAGGTTAGTAAAAAGGTTAGTAAAGGGGTTAGTAAAAGGGTTAGTAAAAAGGTTAGTAAAAGGGTTAGTAAAGGGGTTAATAAAAGGGTTAGTAAAAGGGTTAGTAAAAAGGTTAGTAAAAGGTTAGTAAAAGGTTAGTAAAAAGGTTAGTAAAGGGGTTAGTAAAAGGGTTAGTAAAAAGGCGAGTAAAAGAGTTAGTACAAGGGTTAGTAAAGGGGTTAGTAAAAAGGTTAGTAAAAGGTTAGTAAAAAGGTTAGTAAAAAGGTTAGTAAAGGGGTTAGTAAAAGGGTTAGTAAAAGGGTTAGTAAAGGGGTTAGTAAAAGGGTTAGTAAAAGGTTAGTAAAAAGGTTAGTAAAGGGGTTAGTAAAAGGGTTAGTAAAAGGTTAGTAAATGGTTAGTAAATGGTTAGTAAAAGGTTTAGTAAAAGGGTTAGTAAAAAGGTTAGTAAAAGGTTCGTAAAAAGGTTAGTAAATGGGTTAGTAAAAGGGTTAGTAAAGGGATAAGTGAAAGGTTAGTAAAAGGTTAATAAAAAGGTTAGTAAAGGGGTTAGTAAAGGGGTTAGTAAAAGGTTAGTAAAAGGATTAGTAAAAGGTTAGTAAATGGTTAGTAAAAGGTTAGTAAAAAGGTAAGTAAAAGGGTTAGTAAAGGGGTTAGTAAATCGTTAGTAAAAGGGTTAGTAAAAGGGTTAGTAAAAGATTAGTAAAAGATTAGTAAAAATGTTAGTAATAGGGTTAGTAAAGGGGTTAGTAAAAGGTTAGTAAATGGTTAGTAAATGGTTAGTAAAAGGGTTAGTAAAAGGTTAGTAAAAGGGTTAGCAAAAGGTTAGTAAAAGGCTTAGTAAAAACGACTGCCATTGTATCGGTATCGCAAGACCAAGTTAACAATATAGCTCTGAAGTTAACAACATTGCACTGGTGGAATTATTATAGTAAAGATATTAATTAATTATATTAATTTCAAATAAATTCATATTTAACTTGCATTTACATTGATTTGATAGATGATTAAATTCATATTTATGTCGTGTTTTTTTTTTTTTTGTTGTTGTTTGTTTTCTTTGGACAAATTAAAACAAAGTCCAGACTTAAGATTATTGTGTAATATTAGGGTAAAGCCAATCTCATAAAAATCATATCCTAATTACGCTTTGATACTCTCCGCTATTGGATCTGACAATTTTGCCTTTGAGGTCACGTCAGATCAACCTTTCATCTGATCAATATTCATGAGAAGATCAACTAAATTCAACCAATAAAATCGCGCGTTTCATATGCACTTCAGATGGAATTCGAGTGAACTGAACAAACGAAAATCTACATAAAACAGATCTATATCCGAATAAAGATAAAGTCTTCGTTATTGCTGTGTTATTGCACGATAAGTTCAAAGAAATGCACTAAATTGCATGTTTTGCATCAAGATATCAAGAAAATCATCGCTGTCATGTGTATTTTTAAAATATATATTCCACCGAAATTATAACGACATTAGGTAGTATAAACAGTAAGCCACAGTACATCTGGCCCGCTTAGCTCAGTTGATAGCGTACTCGACCGCTGACCCATGAGTGTCATTTTAGTGTGGGTTCAATCCACGAATTGGTAAAAAAAATTGTACCGCTGTTAAATTCCGTCAAATGATCTTCTCTATTTTTCAGTAAATATACAATAATGGTTGGTGTATTATTTTTGTCAATGCTTTTGTGTTTTATAAGTTAAACGTTACGGACATTGTCTCTTTCAATACCGAGCGCAGACTGCTCCACAGCGTTTTACTGAAACGCGACAAGCGCAGTGAAAATGTCAATACCGAACAATTGTGTAGGCTGAAATCTGATTGGTTACTCGTAAGGTCAATTTGACGTGACCTGCAATGGAGCATGTTCAGATCCTTAGTAGCGAACAGTATGGTAGCGTGATAAAGGGTCTGATTTTAATGAGATTGTGTAAAGCTTACTATCCAAAACAGTTTATACTTCATTAAATGTATGCGCGTGATTTAAGAATTAAATGAGTATTACTAATAATTGAGCTTTTTATGTTAAACATGTTTAAATGTCATTTCTTTTTCAATTTCTCCCTTCTGTTATCATATCGGGATACCTTAGTTTTCTCCACAAGAGACAACGTCGTCAAAAGGTAATCAATGAATACCGATTACGAAAGTTTTGCGATTGATAAACAATGATCAAGAGATGCAATTAAAGCAAGGGAATGAAAAAAATTATATCTTGCAGGAATCGTTTTTAAATTAATTATTCCAGGTAACATTAAGGTTATATAACCACTAGCAAAGTATTCATGTTGAAAATGCACATAATGCATACCACTTCTATAAATAATCTACAAACGATATCAACTATTGCATATTAAAAATATATAAACGAAGGGAAGGTGCATATAACATCATAGATGCCAACCAAAAGCCATTTCACAAACACGACAAACGCAGCGGGAAGTAAAACTGCACAGATGTGTGAGTTTTTCAAAACATAATATATACTTACCTACAAAGCTACGGCGAACTAAACAGAAAATCGAAATTACAATAATATGGATAAATTTAACATAAAGTAGCGTATATTTAGGCTTTCATAACGGTTATGATAGCACTCGGAGCAACCAAATAGCAGATGTATTTGGACATTGACAAAACTGAAGGCCGGTTAACTAAATACTTGGCATAGGTTGAAATGAGGGTTTTAAGACAGGGTATAATTTGTCAAATGTTTTACACTTAGCTATGGAAAAAGTTAAATGGCAGTATTTACTTTATTGTGAAGTTTTAGGTGATATTTCGTTTTAGCGGTTTTCTGTTTATGACACTTAACATCACGAAAATGCATACATTTGAACGTTTGATTGTATTTCAGCAGCAAATCTCGCCGACATATTTTGTGCTCTAGGGAAGTTCAACGTTTTCAAATTGGTATTAACCATAACGCATCATACTTTAGTTGATCATACCTTCTGTTTTGTATTTGACAAACGTTGTTTTGTCTTCAATCATGGCGTCAACAGCTAGCTTCTCACAGAAGAGAGATGTGATTATCGCAATTGTGGGCTGCTCTTTTCCAGTAAGTTGTGGAATATCCCGCACAAGTTTCATTACTGGTTAATGAAAAGGAAATTTCATACCATATATACATGATCATCTATGTGTTTGACTTAATATATCGCCTAATAATGCTTACTTATCTGTAGAGGATTTAGTTTGGTGAAGAATACTTTATTTACCCGGTTCCGTTACAGTAACTCAAGCAATTTAAATAATAAGTACGTCAGTTATATATCATTAGAACTGGCATTTTTAGTGGTAAATAAAACTACTTTACTTTTGAAAATCGGTTGAGAAATAAATATTTTACAGACAAAATGATTCCTTGTTGTTGGGACAGCAAAAAATTAAGAAATGTCAAATAATTTCAGTAATACTTCATATTTTGCTATACAACTTTCAGGGTGTCTTAATTTACTAATATCCAACAATTTAAAACCGTTTATGAATAAAAATTCTAAAAAAAAAAAAATCATGCAGCAGAATTTTGCATTGTGACCCATCAAAAACAACTTTCGCACATGAAATTTTTATTTCTCAACCGATTTTGAAAAGTAAGGTAATTTTATTTACCACTAAAAATGTATTTTTCACTGATATGCAACTTATTTAGGTAGTAGATTAATTTTATCTTAAAAGTTCAAAAAACCTTTGGCTGAAACAAGCGCACCAAACAATAGTATAAATTCAGTATCAAGTTAAATCTAGAAAATTATTTTTAAAAACTTGTTAAAAAGAAGGGCTATATGGCTTACTTTTTAATTATTAAAACTATGCTTTATAAATCCTACACACGTGATAAGTATAAACACTTTTAAATGCCCCTTTCACCATGAGGTATAGAAGCGTACCATGTCCAGAGCCGTTCTGTGTTTCGTGTTGCACTCTCATCCACCGTCCTACCTCTACCTCCTTGATATGATGGCTCTTATCCAGGTCCTTCAGCATAATCACCAGCGTGCTGGGGTCAATGTTCCTTCCCGCGGTCTGTCTAACAAAGCATATGCAAACAAACGTGTTATGGAATATCCGCTAGAACGATATGAACGTTTATGTATATCAGGAATCGTACAGTTACTTCTTAAATGAGGTTAATTAACATTTGCTATAAGAAACGGGATAATTAATACTTTGAACGCACATGTTCAATAGTATATTGGAATGAATTGTATGATAACATCTGTATTAGTTTGTTTGTTTTGTTTGTATGATGTTTTACGTCATTGTCAACACTTGTAAAGTTATATATGACGGTCGATTTTTTTGTGGCGGAGGCAGACCACCCACTTTTCCTGGGTAGAACCAGTACTGTACACCTCCCGCCATCCGTAAGAATCGATTGTAGAACTGTATTAGAATGCCATCTATGAAATCGCTAGTATTATAATAGGTTACACATTAATTAACATATACAGTTTATATAATAATAATATGACCACGTTCACTTGTAACTACAAGATGTCGTTAATACGAGCAGAATATTTTAAAACACAATGGTAATGGTTTGAATGCAACAATAAAGTATAGCTTAAAGAGAAACAAGAATACACTTCACATATCTTACTGCAGTAGGTCATTAACAGTCATGGTGTTCGGATACGCATCCTCCAAACAATAGAGAATGCGTTGTTTCTTCGCCATCCACATCAGCTGCTTCTGAACACGAGCCTTCTTCGCCTGCTTGCTATAATCTGTCTCAACTTCTTGTTAGCAACAACGAGAATAATGTGTATATCAGTAAACTTAGGTGCAGAAAGAGTAAAATTCACAGAAGCCATTCAAAAAAATACGTATTTTTTACAGAGGAAATCAACGACATCACAACATAAATAAGATGACAATACTGTAACCGCCTTGGAACAGTTAGTGGCAAAAAGGGGCTGCTGGGTTTAAATAATAACTCTGTTCTTCAAACACTGTATTTTTTCGAGTATTACCATAATTTCTAGTGCCATGATTGTGTAACTTTTGAAACTTACCAATTAGCTCTGCAAATTCAAATTGGCCATGTGTCGTATTGTCAGTTGCAACAGCCAAAGACGTAATAGCAAACTGTTTATTCTGTGGAAGATTCCATTCTAGGAACCTCGCCTCTCCATAATGGGCTCCTCTACCAACCTCTATGTGATGGTCACCCCAACTGAGCCAAAAGTATCGGAGCTCCTGCAAATAGGAATAAGCCTGATAATAAATTAGCATGATTTTGAATTTTGAATATGTACTATTTTTATATGAACGAGAAAATGAGTCGGTGTTAACACAAAATAATTAAGTAAATTGCAGCATTTGTCAGAACTTTTACAAATATCGATGAAATGGATACCCTAGTTGTAGATAAACTGCAAAACACGGTTTTCGAGTATCTATATAAACTATTTAAATGACAAATTACGTACGTCAAAAGGATCTATTTTGATGCATGCACGATTTCGTCTTTCGTGAAAAATCCTTAAAAATAAAGTGGAACATATTGATATAGTCTGAAATTATCAAATAAATAATACAAATACTTTAAATAATTAATACCATTACGTACGGTTCCACTGAGAATATTAGCTGTAAGCGCATCTGCCCTTACACTGCCCTCCACGCCGTCCTTTATCATAGACCGAGAGTTACCATCGGCACCTATAACCACCTCAATCGTCTTTTTGTGAAGTTCTCCGTAAATGGCAGAAAGGGCGATGTGGGCGTCACACTTTGCCTTAATCATGAAAGTTAGGAACGTCTTGTTGTTCATGGAGATCTCCGGGACAAAGTTGTACTGGTAGATATCCGGGGTGAAAAGACTCACGAAACTTTCTAAAATCAAATACAACATAATATCATCGTTTATGTAGACTGGACGAAACGATCATTGTCACATTGTGAAGTTGAAAACAACGCCATCCGCGGTTATTAATAAAAACAGCTTGATTAATTTAAATCGATAGTTTTACAAATATGAGAAGTAATAGTAAATGGCTAGTATTTGACAAATCACTATTTAATGCGAGGCGTTTAAGTTCTCTCTCTTCTGAAAATCAATAAGAATCATTAAAATCAATAATTCATGCAGCACAGTGCAGTGAACGTAATGCATGCAGCATAATGCAGTGAATGCTAGAAATTAAAATGAAATGTAACAGTGATTACTTATCGGCGGTGCAGTTTCCGGTGATTTAACCTTGTTGACTTGTTCCACTTCTAATTCCACTCTCTTGATTATTATATAACTCTTCAGCAGCAGCACTGCCTTCTTCATAAAGCACATGTAATCTGTAGGTGGGAAATTGTGGTTACATTAACACATATTGGTGATTACGTCAAAATGAAGATATTACAGGATTAATATCAACAACAAGGTATGCATGGCTTGCAAAGTATAGAACCGAGGTCAATGCCGTATTATTGGCTATAGCAACACTCTTGCGGATCTCTTTCGGTTATATTTTCTCTCGGTTGTGGCCATACACACAAACACGCAAACACGCTTAGTCTGAATCCGTTAAGGCTCCGTTACCCATGGTTATGGTTACTATACCAGACGCTTGGATTAAATGCAACATATCCAGCCGAATACAAATGTAGCATATAAAATCATTAACACAAAAACTAGTCTTACCTTTGGGGAAGTTTGTCGGATCCATTAGATCCTGGAAGTATTGTGTAAATGTCCGTTTTTTCGTGATACCATCTGGTTTTCCTCTAAACCAGAATTTGAGGATCCAGAAGTCTTGCAAAGGTTCATTGTTGTGGTCCTGATTCACTAGGTAGGCCATGAACTCCAGGCGGGCATCCGCTGGCTCTCCATTACTATCTATCCCTGAAAATGTTTGAACAAGCCGGAACTTCAATTCCAGACGAAACTTACCATTTTGTGGTATAATTTTTGTATACTGCCCTGACCATAAAATGTTGAATACAGTTTAAGTGGGTTCTAAGGGCGTGAGAGGTGTTGCAACTTATATTACCTCTCATGAACATACTCAATAAAACCGAGCCTGCTACTTGTTTTTGTGTTTGCTGATTCAAGGGGATCTCCTTTTCATTATGTATCTGATTTGAAATAGTAAAACAAAATTAAATGAAGTTAAAAACAGAGAATGGTTATTATTATTAAACATTGAACATTGAATATATTGTTTAGATTGAGCTAACCCGACGAAATCGAGTACCATTACGTGGTCTGAGTTTTAACTTTCATACCCCATCCAACCCCTTCTCCAAGAAGAGAAAACGGGGTTGTTTGGGGTATGAAATAAAACCTTAATTTGGGCTTTCAAAGTTTGCATTTTGTAAAATTACAACAGTTAATAGCTAATTTTAAACAGATTATCGTATTGTTTTCAGTAAAAAAATATTTTTAAACATGTTTTATTGTCGAAATATCCGTTATAAAATCCTGCTAATATAAGCTTTCCCATCGATTAATGGAATTAAGGCGGGACCACGTAATGAGAAATCATTTAAATAGTTGTGGTTGAGATACAATTATGTTTTACTGGAGTCTTACCATGGGATGACTTGTTGATAAATAATCCTTTATATGGTCCATTGGACACGTGGTAGATCTTCGAACTGTCTATGTCCGATCTGTGACGGCGGTCTATTCTTACTACATTCTTAGAATCCCGTTTTGCCGCAGTCAGCACCACTTCTAAGATATGATTTATAATATATATACACATATGATCTTGTTTGAGCGCATTTATTAAAAAAAGTTGGATAAAAGTATATGATGCGAGGCAATTTATCCAACACATTTAATAAATTAAATAGGCACGAACATAAGATTCATTTTATCATATAACTCAAACAATGCCAATATGTAAATACTGTAGCTGTATACATCTATCGTTGTCGCATGATGACGTCGTATGCTACTTCGGTCTTCTCCGTATGACACCGAGCAATCGGAACATCCGTAATCCGGTATTGTTAAAGGTTACGGAAATCGAAGACTGCACACCGTGCTGAACGGAAAAGACCGAGCGATCATCAGGTCGTTATTTGTTTATGTATTACACTGGTGTTTTGTTATATAAATGTCATGCCTTTATTATACCAAAGCACAAGTAATTTGTTATGTGATAAAATTTAACACACAATTACAAAACCCCTAAATTAGTACTTTGAGGTGTATAATACAATACGAGGTCAACACGTAGGTCAAATATACTACCGGTATGCGTTTTCGACCAAAGCTTACATACAATCACAAATATGAAAATAAGAACATACGTGATACATGTTAGGATTGACACGTTTAGGAACGCAGGTTCGGTCAAGTGTACGTGAAGGTGAAACTAACAACACAACGTTGAGTTACCCATACTGGGGCTGCACGTACCTTCAAACTCGTTCATAGACACCGTCATTTGGTTCCAGGTTGCTCTTTATGTGCTGTACAACACCAAAACTGTGACCGAGTCCTTGCCAAACCTTGTTTTAACTGAAACAAACAATCACATATTTCTCGGTCGGTCTCTTCTTAGTTGGAGTGAAAATATGTTGTTTCATTATACGCTTATAATCAATTTCATCCAGTCTTTATCAATGTTTCAAAGGAATTTATCAAAATAGGTTATGATCCATTCATCTGCCAAATGATATATAGGGTCCTATAGAAACCACAGCGTCCGAATGCAATGGCATCGTAGGTCCGCACTGTACTGCAAACAAGGAATTGAAACTACAATGAAAGAGACAAAAAACAACAGAAAGGGTGGTGAAGACAGGGTTACCGACTTGGAACGGTCAGTAGGCAATAAGGCCTACTGGTTAGCTTGAATCGATTTTATATGCGCACAATCCTCGCTATTATCCAAGTTGTTTTTGATCCATTTACAGTTAGCCACGTTGCTTTCCTCTTTCATTGTGTGATGACCCGACCATCGGCGAAGCTACTATTAGGCCATATGGA